>CM070105.1:1188409-1279044 GCA_036178185.1 Liparis tanakae | reverse complement strand
CACACAACTTGATCGGTTACACAGACACACACACAAACACACGCACACACACACAACAGCTGCATCCTCGCTGTCTCCTAAGGAATGAAGACAGCACCACCTAGTGGTCATTGTTCACATGTTTTATCTGCTGAGGACTTTGTGACTTTGTGTGTGACTGTTAGCGTTTTTAAAAATTGGATGACAGGACAGTCCAATTCAATAATTCAGATTAATATTAACAGTCCCCCTTTTTACATAATTCTTTATGTAACTAAACACTAATATAAATCTAGGAGAACGGGCTCTATCAGTTCATAACTATGTGTGTAACTTTATTTGACAGTATATGAAATTAATACAAAGACAAAGAAATGTCTTAATTTAAAAAGAATAATATTGTGTCGATATAATATCGTGTTTAAATAATTGTTGTGTAACTAATATCAGTGACAGTGGAAATATTTAACATTCTAATTAATGTCTACATCAGTACAGAGTGGACATTTTAACAGGATAATATGAGAATAAATAAGTGTAGTGTGAATATCAGTAACTGTTGAAATATTAAACACTATAAGCATTTTATATGAGGCTAAATAGGTGTGGTGTAACAGTATACAAACTTAAATAAAATCACAACAGTGTCACGTCTCTTTAAGTGAGTGTGTGTGCACTATATGGGATATGCTCAAACAAGTCAGGCAAGTTTTGTGCCCAGAGGTGGGCGTCCAACTCGGTCTCTTCCCTGGAACTGTTGACGTCGAGCCGTACCTACTTTCACTGGAACTGTGGGAAGGAACACAGATATGACGACGTCTTTTCTGCTATCTGAGTGGGAGCCATCAGAATCAGTCACACATCAGGTCACCCTTTAGGCCAACAAGTGTCTGGAAATGAGCTAAGCATGTTGTCAGTGTCCCCATGATCAGGGTTCTCTCTACCATGTGTACGGCTAAGCATGTGTCTAAACATGTGTGTAAGCGTGTGTCTAATTATGTGTCTAAGCGTGTGTCTAAGCATGTGTCTAATTATGTGTCTAAGCGTGTGTCTAAGTGTGTGTCTAATCATGTTCCAGCATGTGTCTCAACTAGGGATGGGCGGATGAGGCCTTGTGAAGCGTTGAGGCTTTCTTCCTATTTGTACCGAAAAGGATTCGAAGCTTCGGGGCTTCACTTTGAAGAAGAACAGCGACATCTGGTGGCAGACTGGAATTAAAGCAGCCGTTTAACAGTGTGACCGAAGCACCAGAACAACACCTCAATTTTTCGATCTCACATTTCTGCAGTAAAAGTCAATTCAATGTTGTGATTTTATTTAAGTTTGTATACTGTTACACCACACCTATTTAGCCTCATATAAAATGCTTATAGTGTTTAATATTTAAACAGTTACTGATATTCACACTACACTTATTTATTCTCATATTATCCTGTTAAAATGTCCACTCTCTACTGATGTAGACATTAATTAGAATGTTAAATATTTCCACTGTCATTGATATTAGTTACACAACAATTATTTAAACACGATATTATATCGACACAATATTATTCTTTTTAAATTAAGACATTTCTTTGTCTTTGTATTAATTTCATATACTGTCAAATAAAGTTACACACATAGTTATGAACTGATAGAGCCCGTTCTCCTAGATTTATATTAGTGTTTAGTTACATAAAGAATTATGTAAAAAGGGGGACTGTTAATATTAATCTGAATTATTGAATTGGACTGTCCTGTCATCCAATTTTTAAAAACGCTAACAGTCACACACAAAGTCACAAAGTCCTCAGCAGATAAAACATGTGAACAATGACCACTAGGTGGTGCTGTCTTCATTCCTTAGGAGACAGCGAGGACGCAGCTGTTGTGTGTGTGTGAGTAACCGGTCAAGGTGTGTATGCTTTTAGGGGGCGGAGCTTCCTTTTGTGGGTGTCACACTTTTCCCGATAAAGTCCTGAGGGTGAAGCCGGTGTTTCACATCTTGCTGTCAGCCGAGTGAGCGGCACATAGATACAAATGAACAGAGCAGGGAAAAGATGAACCTGACCAAGGCTGAAGCAAATGTCACAAACCTCGGTGCAGCAGACACCAGCACCAACACCTGGACCTTAGGTCCTGTAGAATCAGTAACTAGCCTCACCGCCAAATCCATTTGCACTGATCTATCAACAGACACAGGAAACCGCGTTTGCAGCGCCTCAAGCTCAGTTCCCTCAACCTCATGTCCCGCAACAGGCGGGTCAGCAGCCCGTAACGGGGGCGCCACCGTACGGATGGGATAGACAACGGAGAAGACGGTAGGTGAGGGGGAGTCGGGGCAACGGAGGCTTTAGACACAATATGAACAACTGTTTTAAGTATGGTCCGGTGCAGTGATGTGCGGTGAGGTTCAGGGTTGGTGAGACACTGACTCTTTTAGTGTCAGATTTACAAATATATAAACCCAAAAGGGGCGTATTCAACTGGTACTGGTTATTTCATGTCTCATCAGTATTCTCCACACAACACACGCTCGCACACACGCAAACGGTTTATTAAAAGTTTGAAGCAAACCTTTTGGCTCCGGCGTTGGTCTAAATGTGTTCATCACGTCCACTTTTGACTGAAATTCCAGTTTTGAGACATTTGTAAGCTTGGATATATAATCCTCTTCCATGTTGGAGGTCTGGCGTAGCAAAAAACAACAACAAACGGACTTGACTCGCCTGGTAGACAGCGTAGAAGAAGAAGCAACAAGTTGGCTCAATAGCGCCCTCTGCAGTGAGGCAGAATATTATGTGCCTCACCCTGCGTCTATTCACTGCGGCTTTATTTCCCATCAGCAAAACTAAATATGTCACTTATATGTCACTTACAAACATTAAACTGTAATGGTTAAAGACCTCAGCCAGACTGTGGAAAATCATAAATTATATCATTATAAATGTGATGTTATTATTATAAATGTTTGACTTTTTATTGTTTACTTGTTTTACTCATGATGACAGATGAGGCTCTGCCTCACCTGCCTCCCCTGACCGCACGTCCCTGGTCCGGCGGGACATTGGCCTGATTTTCAATTCAATTCAATTCAGTTTATTTGTATAGCCCAGTTTCACAAATTACAAATTTGTCTCAGAGTGCTTTACAATCTGTACACATAGACATCCCTGACCCAAAACCTCACATCGGACCAGGAAAAACTCCCAAATAACCCTTCAGGGGGAAAAAAAGGGAAGAAACCTTCAGGAGAGAACAGAGGAGGATCCTCTCCAGGATGGACAGATGCAATAGATGTAATGTGTACAGAAGGACATATTTAGAGTTAAAATACATTCAAGGAATCTGACAGAGTTTATCAATAGTTCATATTTAGGCATATTCCACGATGGAGAGTTTGGAGACCTCCCAAGTGGAGGAGTGGGCGGAGTCCCAGCAGGGCAGTGGCACAGCTGGCGACAGGAACTCACGATCCAACCATCGAAGGTCCATCAGCAGATGGAATCTATGCCGTCTCATAGGGTCCGATGACCCCATGAGACGTGAACTCAGAAGGACTCCGGGGAGAAAGCAGAGTTAGTCATGTGTGATGGAGAGATGAAGATTCATCCATAGGAGAAAGAAAAGAGGAGAGAGGTGCTCAGTGCATCCTAAACATCCCCAGCAGCTATAAGCCTATACCAGCATATCCAGGGGCTGGACCAGGGCAAACCTGATTCAGCCCTGACTATAAGCTCTGTCAAAGAGGAAAGTCTTCGGTCTACTCTTGAATGTGGTGACTGTGTCTGCCTCCCGGACTGAAGGTGGAAGCTGGTTCCATAAAAGAGGAGTTTGATAACTAAAGGCTCTGGCTCCCATTTTACATTTTAAGACTCTCGGAACTACAAGTAGCCCCGCATTTAGTGAGCGCAGCTCTCTGGTGGGGCGATACGGTACTACAAGCTCTTTAAGATATGATGGTGCATCACCAATTAAGGCTTTGTAAGTTAAGAGAAGAATTTTAAAAGTGATTCTTGATTTTACAGGGAGCCAGTGCAGAGCAGCTAGTGCAGGAGTAATGTGATCTCTTTTCTTAGTTTTAGTGAGAATACGAGCTGCAGCATTCTGGATCAACTGGAGGGACCTAAGAGATTTATTAGTGCAGCCTGATAATAAGGAGTTGCAGTAATCCAATCTCGAAGTAACGAACGCGTGAACCAATTTCTCTGCATCTTTTTGAGACAAGATGTGCCTGATTTTTGAAATATTACGTAGATGGAAGAATGCAGTCCTTGAGATTTGCTTTATGTGGGAGTTAAAGGACAAGTCCCGATCAAAGATAACGCCGAGATTCTTTACAGTGGTGTTGGATGCTAGAGTAATGCCATCTACAGAAATCACATCACCAGATAATTGATCTCTGAGGTGCTCAGGGCCGAGTAGAATTACTTCGGTTTTGTCTGAGTTTAACATCAAGAAGTTGCCGGTCATCCATGTTTTTATGTCACTAAGACATGCTTGAATTTTAGTGAGTTGGTTAGTCTCCTCTGGTTTTATCGATAGATATAGTTGAGTATCATCTGCATAACAATGAAAGTTTATAGAGCGTTTCCTGATAATATTGCCCAAAGGAAGCATGTATAAGGTAAATAGAATTGGTCCAAGCACAGAACCTTGTGGAACTCCGTGACTAACGTTGGTGGTCATTGAGGCTTCATCGTTTACAAATACAAACTGAGATCGATCTGATAAATAGGATTTAAACCAACTTAGGGCGGTGCCTGAAATACCAATCGACTTTTCCAGTCTCTGTAATAGGATGTTATGGTCAATGGTGTCGAATGCAGCACTAAGGTCTAACAAGACCAGTATAAAGGAGAGAAGTCCTTTATCTGCTGCCATTAAGAGGTCATTCGTAATCTTCACCAGTGCTGTCTCTTTGCTGTGGTGTTTTCTAAATCGTGACTGAAACTCTTCAAATAAACTATTCTGATGTAGAAAGTCACACAACTGATTTGCGACCACTTTCTCAAGGATCTTAGAGAGGAAGGGGAGGTTAGAGATCGGTCTGTAGTTAGCCAAAACCTCTGGATCCAGAGTGGGCTTCTTCAGGAGAGGTTTAATTACAGCTACTTTGAAGGAATGTGGTACGTGGCCTGTTAACAAAGACACATTAATAATATCCAAAAGAGAGCTGCCAATTAAAGGCAAAACGTCTTTAAGCAGCCTAGTCGGGATAGGGTCCAAGAGACAGGTAGACGTGTTAGAAGTAGAAACCATTAAAGATAATTGGTGACGGCTGATGTTTGTCCTTACCTGCCAAAGGGTTAGCAGTCTCAGTCAGGACCGCTTCAGTACTCCCATAATGTCTACCCCTGCATAACAAGCACCCAACACACAGCCACAGCCACAAGACCATAGTGATCCACGGCAGCAGGCCTGGACCAGAGACACAAAACTAGGGGTGCCCTTATCCATCAGCTGACAGCGAACTGTATCCACTGAACAGAAATGAGCCACACCCAATAGTCACCCAATCATTCAACTGGAGACTAAAGAGACACTGAACATGAAGCAAGGGTCTGGTAGGGTAGGATGGATGATGACATCACACCTCTGCATGACACCATCCAGCAGTAGAGACTCTGGTTCAAAGTCCTGCATCCCTACCCGACACCAGGGGGCCAAGACATTGTGCCCTTAACTACAACCTGATACAAGAAGTGATCTGAGATCCTGGGGAAGGCCTGCAACACGAGAGAGGTTCATGAAAACCCAACTGTGGAGGCTCGGAGATCTATGCAGAGAAGCAAGGAGCAGCAGCAGCTGGTGATTGGACACCAGAGTTGCAGGTTGTCTGCACTCGGTGACGCCTCAGCTCCACATCAGTGTTGCTCCAGAGTGGAGGCACAGAGAAGAAGGAGGGTGAAAGCAGGGGATGAGGCTACGGACTGGGTGCACACATACAATAAACACTTGCATAACTCCACATCTGAGAACATGTACAGAACTGCACAAACATCGGAGGTCCAGTTAGTCCCAGAGAGACATGCTGACACATGTTGAGACTAGAGATGGGAAAACGATACCAAAGCGCCGAAGCTTGTGTCAGTCTAATGAATCGGCGTGTGTCGGCGCAAAGTGTCGGAGCTTGTATCAAATGACAATTGTCACGTGACCGGTGCTTCAAGCGTTTCATTGGTTTAACGCTTGACAGCTTGAAGCTTTTGGCGCTAACTCTGCTACATAAGAACCACAGTGTCAATCATCAATGTGGGGTTTGTGAGAGGAGATAGCGAGAATTTTGAGATAGTGATATTTGTGAGTTTTGAGATTGTGAGAATTTATCCGCACCTGTTGAAATTGTCATCCAGATATCTATGTATACCCGTATCATCTGTTTCATGTGAACACATTTTTTCAAAGGCTGGGGAAATTGTGAGCCAGAAAAGGAGCCGCCTGAAGCCCAGCACAGTGGAGAAAATATTATTTCTAAATAAAAATCTATGAAAAATACAATGTTGCACAAATCACTGCCCATTTTCATAAGGACGTTGCACGGCCACTTCTCTTGAATCTTACCTCACTAATATAAACTATAAAGGACAAATACTATTTCTAAATCTGTTGGCATAAAAATTTAGAGCCCTGATAATATATATAAAATGTACTACATAGTACATGTTGGTTTGGTTCATGGTCTAGTGGGTTATGCACATGTCAAATATTATTTTCCGTCCGGTGTCGAGAGCATCGAATCCCATCATGAACACGTCGTTAAATATTATTAACCAGCATTTAGTTTTATTGCAATATAAAAAAAACAACAGAAGCAACATGGATAATGGTTGTATATAACATAAAAACCGTGAATGAACACGCAGCTTGAATTGACTTTTACTGCAGAAATGTGAGATCGAAACATTGAGGTGTTGTTGCTTCGGTCACACTGTTAAACGGCTGCTTTAATTCCAGTCTGCCACCAGATGTCGCTGTTCTTCTTCAAAGTGAACCCCCGAAGCTTCGAATCCTTTTCGGTACAAATAGGAAGAAAGCCTCAACGCTTCACAAGGCCTCATCCGCCCATCCCTAGTTGAGACACATGCTGGAACATGATTAGACACACACTCAGACACACGCTTAGACACACGCTTAGACACACGCTTAGACACATGTTTAGACACACGCTTACACACATGTTTAGACACATGCTTAGCCGTACACATGGTAGAGAGAACCCTGATCATGGGGACACTGACAACATGCTTAGCTCATTTCCAGACACTTGTTGGCCTAAAGGGTGACCTGATGTGTGACTGATTCTGATGGCTCCCACTCAGATAGCAGAAAAGACGTCGTCATATCTGTGTTCCTTCCCACAGTTCCAGTGAAAGTAGGTACGGCTCGACGTCAACAGTTCCAGGGAAGAGACCGAGTTGGGCGCCCATCTCTGGGCACAAAACTTGCCTGACTTGTTTGAGCATATCCCATATAGTGCACACACACTCACTTAAAGAGACGTGACACTGTTGTGATTTTATTTAAGTTTGTATACTGTTACACCACACCTATTTAGCCTCATATAAAATGCTTGTAGTGTTTAATATTTCAACAGTTACTGATATTCACACTACACTTATTTATTCTCATATTATCCTGTTAAAATGTCCACTCTGTACTGATGTAGACATTAATTAGAATGTTAAATATTTCCACTGTCACTGATATTAGTTACACAAAACTTATTAAGTCTGATATTATTCTTTTAAAATATCCAACCTGACATTGATATAAGAAATTTTTTTGTCTTCGTATTAATTTCTTATACTGTCAAATAAAGTTACACACATAGTTATGAACTGATAGAGCCCGTTCTCCTAGATTTATATTAGTGTTTAGTTACATAAAGAATTATGTAAAAAGGGCGACTGTTAATATTAATCTGAATTATTGAATTGGACTGTCCTGTCATCCAATTTTTAAAAACGCTAACAGTCACACACAAAGTCACAAAGTCCTCAGCAGATAAAACATGTGAACAATGACCACTAGGTGGTGCTGTCTTCATTCCTTAGGAGACAGCGAGGACGCAGCTGTTGTGTGTGTGTGCGTGTGTTTGTGTGTGTGTCTGTGTAACCGATCAAGTTGTGTGTGCTTTGAGGGGGCGGAGCTTCTTTTTGTGGGTGTCACACTTTTCCCAATAAAGACCTGAGGGTGAAGCCGGTGTTTCACATCTTACTGTCAGCCGAGTGAGCATCACAGAGACCAGAGACTAGAGACCAGAGACCAGAGACCAGAGACCAGAGACCAGAGACCAGAGACCAGAGACCCGAACAGGTTAGCTGCTCTTCATGTTTATTTTCATAGGATTTACCAGTATGAATTTCTTTGTTTATTCTTCACACTTTTAACAGCTGTGTGTGTGTGTGTGTGTGTGTGTGTGTGTGTGTGTGTGTGTGTGTGTGTGTGTGTGTGTGTGTGTGTGTGTGTGTGTGTGTGTGTGTGTGTGTGTGTGTGTGTGTGTGTGTGTGTGTGTGTGTGTGTGTGTGTGTTGTCCAGCATCATGAGTCAATCCGCCGAAGCTTTGGCCGCCGACCTCACCAACCTCGGGATCTGCAGGAGCGTGAGCGTGGAGATCACCAACCTCACCAACATCTACTGGCTCACCGACCCCAAGTACGTTATACATGTTCATATATTATATTTACATGTTTGTATATAACATTATACCTACATGTTGATATATTATATTATGTTACATGTTCATACATTATATTATAGTAACATGTTTATATATTATATTATAGTGGTTGTAGTTTGAAAGATCGGTAGCTATTATTGTGTATTTCATAGATTTAAAGCTCTAGTGTTGATGAATAATTGCTGCTGCAACAAAATGAAAACAACATTTTAAAATTGAATTTGTTTTTGAAAAAATGAAGCATGAATAAAAGTACAATGTTTTCTACTAATTATCTTATTTCATTCCCTTGTCCCCCTTTCTCTCTTTCTTGTTATTTAAAAATAATTAAATGAAATACAAAGGTTTTACCTATATAAAGGCGACTGTGACAGCCCCCCCCAGCCCACCCTGCGCCCTCATAAAACCGAGGTGTGCAGCTTCAGTAGGACCGCCGGTTTCTGTGGAGCTGTGGGCGTGCTGACCTACGACCTCTTCAAGAGGCACTGCGGCAGCGCCAAGGAGAAGCTGGCCATCATGTTCTCCGTGCCCTACGACTACATCCAGTACAAGAACTGGGTGGCGATCGGCATCTACGCCGACGACAAGGAGTGTGACGAGGCGCTCTACAAGGAGATGTACTACGACAAACCACATTACGACAACGAGAAGCACGGCTTCGCGAGGAAGGAGGCCAAAGACGGCGGCCTCACCTTCGAGGGCTCCAGCCTGGACATCAAGGCCACCATGTCCCCGGTGGGCGAGTCCGTGATGAAGGTGGAGGTGTGGGAGAAGTCAGGAGACAGTCCCAAACAGGTGAGCTACTCCTCTTTTTTATGTAGAGGATTTAAAAGCATGAATCTCTTTGTTAATTCTTCACAATTTCACCATCTGTGTGTGTGTGTGTGTGTGTGTGTGTGTGTGTGTGTGTGTGTGTGTGTGTGTGTGTGTGTGTGTGTGTGTGTGTGTGTGTGTGTGTGTGTGTGTGTGTGTGTGTGTGTGTGTGTGTGTGTGTGTGTGTGTGTGTGTGTGTGTGTGTGTGTGTGTGTGTGTGTGTGTGTGTGTGTGTGTGTGTGTGTGTGTGTGTGTGTGTGTGTGTGTGTGTGTGTGTGTGTGTGTGTGTGTGTGTGTGTGTGTGTGTGTGTGTGTGTGTGTGTGTGTGTGTGTTGTTCAGCTTTTCCCCATCATGAGTGACCTGAAGATCTCCAGGAGCGTGGACCTTGGGATCGCCAACCTCACCGACGTCTACTGCCTCACAAACCCCAAGTACGTTATGCATGTTTATATTTTATGTTATAGTTACATGTTCATATATTATACTATAGTTACATGTTTATACTCAACATTATAGTTACATATTTATATATAACATTATAGTTACATGTTTATATATAACATTATAGTTACATATTTATATATAACATTATAGTTACATATTTATATATAACATTATAGTTACATGTTTATATATTATATTATAGTTGTAGTTTGGTAGATTCTAAGATATTATTTGTAGCTCTAGTGTTGATGTATATTTACTGCTGATACAACAATGTACAGGGAATCATTTAGAATTGTTATAAAGAACATTTATCTACACATTCTTCTTTTAAAGAATAAATCAAATAAATGAAGCTTGAATAAAACGTCATTTTTTTCTACCAATTAATGATCTTTTTTTATTCCCTTTTCTTTCTTTCTTTCTTTGTATTTAAAATAAATAAATAAATACAATTTAATATAAAAGGTTTTACCTGTTCAGCGGCAACTGCCGGATTCCCCCTCAGACCAACGTGCGTCCTCAAACAACCGACGTGTGCAGCTTCAGTAGTAACATTGGGTTGTGTGGAGTTGTGGGCGTGCTGACCTACGACCTCTTCAAGGAGAAGTGCCACTGCACCAAGGAGAAGCTGGCCATCATGTTCTCCGTGCCCTACGACTACATCGAGTACGAGAACTGTCTGGCGATCGGCATCTACGCCGACGACAAGAAGTGTGACTACGCGCTCTACAAGGAGATGTACTACGACAAACCATATTATGACAACGAGAAGCACGGCTTCGTGAGGAAGAAGGCAGAAAACGGCGGCCTCACCTTCGAGGGCCGCAGCGTGGACATCAAGGCCAACATCACCCCGGAGGGCCAGTCCAATCTGTGGGTGGAGGTGTGGGACAAGCCAGAAAATGATTGAGCCACAGGAGCTGTTGTTTATTCCTCTGTACATGCTTCATTCATGCTTAATAAATCAAGTCTGACGAGGAAGACGAGCGTCTGTGTGATCACTGTAAAGTAATGAAGGTCGAGTCGACCAGAGAGGCGGGTTAACATTGTGAGTCAGCTCATGAACGCACACACATCACCACGGTTTATTGTGTGGACGATCAGAAAACAGAAAATAATAAAGATTAATCTCATACCAAGAAGACTTGAATATAAAACAGAAGATCTAAGATATTATTGGGTAAATAAAAGACTAAATGATGAATTCATTTCCAAGATAACGAGGTCTGGGCCTGTGCTAACTGAAATGCTAACCTTTCATCCTGACATCTGAAACATGGACCACCATGACTTTGCCATAAGGCTTGTGCATCATGCATGCAGGAATATAAAATCAGAATTCTAGAGCAAAAATACATTATTCAAAACTGAAAAACACAGTAAGAACATATTTGCATTAACAAAGGCAAATAGTTAAAGCACACTGCGATGCAAACGTGCCGTATATTCTCTGACGAGTGTCTCCACGTCTTCAGCTCCTCAGGACACAGTCACGCTTTACGTTTATGTCTTCATTCTGAAAAAAAATAATACCAACAAGATCCCCCCACAAGTGTAAGTCAATGAATTGATTTAGAGTTTAAATAAAGCTTAATATTAAGTGTCATATTTTATGTCATATTGTAAGTAAATAGCAGCCAGGGCTGTACTTTCTGCAACCACAACTCGACCAATGGAAAGCCTCACTTACTCCAGATGTCACTGACATTATTTTAATGCAAAACACTGGATGAATAACACAAAGTTAAAGTCGTGGGATATTACTCACTCTAATGTTACACAAGTTATCCACTGACTGGCGACTGAATATTAAATCTCAACCTGACTGAAAGTAACACAGAGCTAGCGCTCACATAGCTACAAACCACATTATCTATAAACCACGTTAGCTTCAAACCACGTTAGCTACAAACCACGTTAGCTCAGTCACCAACTTCACCCACACACACTACCTGGGCTGTAATGATTTAACCCTTATCCGTTAACACTACACACGGTACGTTTTATTAAAGTGCCTTTTAACATCGCCTGACTTCATCTACTGGCTCGTTTTCATTCATAATACGTGGGATGTTAGTTAATAAAGCACATAGTTAGTTGATATGCATTCCAACAGTTTCTGCTAGCTAACTGGACAAACAGGTTTGCAACGTTAGACTAATTGGATTTGACAGTCAATATATCGATACACTGTAACATGAAATAAACTCATAAAACTCTTAAAAAATGTCCATACACTGACAACGGGAGATTAGACGAGGAGAGAGCTGATAAGCTTACTGCGAGTTGCTCTGAGGTCAGATGGCCAAAAGTCAAAGTCAAAGTCATCTTTACTGTCAATGTTCCATTTGTTGAACGTACAGAACATTTTAAAGCATGTTTGTGTCTTTTGTCCAACATAAAAGGTGTGTAATAATTATAGTAACTGGAACATTGGCAAGACATTGAGATGGTGTGGCTAATACCGAGAGGTGTTTAAATACATGTGGAACATTACCAGAGTGAGATGTGTTCATGAGGTCAGTTTGCTCCTTCCAGTGGGGGGGGTGGGTGGGTGGATACACACAGGGAGAGCACCATGTTTTTTTTTATGTATTATGACGTGTATTATGAGATACGCTGCGGGACGAGTGGTGGTCCAAAGTATTTTTCCCATAGACTTTGAAAAGATTTCACTGTTCTTCACTTGTTTTTGAATAAAACAGATTTTGAAACTCAAATGCACATAATTCCCAATCAGGTCGCACATTTTTATATTATTACCAAAAAAAAGTGGAGTGACCTCCTGTGTGCTTGTGTTGCACAAGGTCTCCCCCTAGTGGTTACAACATGCCTTGACCTCCTGTGTGCTTGTGTTGCACAAGGTCTCCCCCTAGTGGTTACAATGTGGCATGACCTCCTGTGTGCTTGTGTTGCTCAAGGTCTCCCCCCAGTGGTCACAACATGGAGTGATCTCCTGTGTGCTTGTGTTGCACAAGGTCTATCCCTAGTGGTCACAACATGGTGTGACCTCCTGTGTGCTTGTGTTGCTCAAGATCTCCCCCATGTGGTCGAAACGTGACTTGCCTTCCTGTGTGCTTATGTTGAACAAGGTCTCCCTCTAGTGGTCACAACGTGGAGTGACCTGTGTGCTTGTGTTGCACAAGGTCTCCCCCTAGTGGTCACAACGTTGTGTGACCTCCTGTTTGTGTTTCACATGGTAAAACACACGTTTTTGAACTGCTTAGACACACGCGTAACCCCCGGCCCATGTAACTATGAAAAATATACTATGGGCGAGGTCCTGGGTTGTGTGTTAACAGAGGGACGGTGCAGCCAACTGTTTCATAATGCACGCCACAGCATATTTATTAACAAAACACCAATCCCCATACAACAAAATGACACACACACACACACACACACACACACGCACGCACGCACATGCACGCGCACACACAAACACATACCATACACGGATTAAGAAACCACGGGCCCCTGGGCCTGGACCTGTCAAAGCCCCCCCGCCGCCTGCCCGCCCACCCGCAAAAATAAAAAAATAATAATAATAAATAAAAAAAGGCCGTATGGCACAACAATACCGGTGTAATGTTTATTGCCCCGTGTAACTTTCTCTATAGCGCCAGACTACAGCAGAAGCGTGTCATTTCTGTCACTTCCGTGTCGCGTTAACAGTCCTCTGCTTGCCGTCTCGCCGCTGAGCTCCGCTGGCTTGCGCACCGGGACGGAACAAAAAAAAAAGTCACTAGCAGCCCGTCGGTCGATCGTCTTGACTTCAATGACTTGGTCACATTATAAGTAGCTCGCATGCTGAAAAAGTGTGAGCACCCCAATGTAAACTAATTCAAACCAAGCGCCTTTTTATGAAGTGGTTGGTTACGTTACTGTGGTAACTGTGGATCATATGTTCGTCATCGTATGAAGCCAATGCTATTGGTCCCACCAATATCTGGTCGGAGAATAATTTCTCCCCAATGGAGCAATGCCAGACCCAACTTCCCGACCAAAACATTTTGAGGGCGGGGCTAAATTCGGTCTGTTATCCAAGGCTATAAACTTTATAGAAGAAGAACAAAAACTCGCGTTAATCTCACGTTAACTCTCGCAATAAAAAAATGAACGGCGTTAAAATGGGTTTCCGTTAACACCGGTAATAACGCATTTAACTGACAGCACTAGTTATAACTATCGAATATTTTTGGAGAAAAAGAAGCAAGGCAAACAGTTATTGTCAGTCAAGTTCCTCGCATTTCAATTTTTTTCCCAAAAAAGAAGGATGAGAACAAGAACGTTTCAGCGGACGCTCACAAGCCCAACATGGGAGGTGGTGGTGATGAAGAGGAGGAGGGGGAGGAGGGGGAGGAACAGCCTGGTAGCAGCACTGCTAATGCTGCACCACCGTGGCTACTGTTGACATCGGCGGGTGATGCTGTACCACCGGCACAGAGGCCACTGTTGGTTGGTGAAGAGGAGACTGGTGCTAAAGAGGGTCAACAACGTCAACATGCGTCGACTCCGCCAATCATGGATGATACGTTACAGTCTTCTGAAGGAGAGCAGGACCAGGGCGAGGCTTGGTTTGAAGCTGTAACTGACCCAGCTTTGTGGAGGAACACTCACGGTGAGCGAGCCAAAACATTTATTATAGATAGGAGTTAAAGTGTTCCACAATCGGCGTGCACATTATCCAGCCTCTATTAGGGACAGTGGGGTTGGTGGTAAGACTTGAGTGTTAACAAATGAGCAGCTTACATGCAGACTGCGCAATGGCCAAGTGGTTGATAGACAGTGGATAACGTATTCCCCATCCACAGGAAATATTTACTGTTTTCCATGCATGCTGTTTTCCTCTAAATGTCATGCATTCGTTACTGGCTACTGTGACTGGAAACACCCGGAGCGAATCTGCGAGCACGAGACAAGTGCAGAACATCTAGCCTGCATGCTTGCCCTGCATCAGAGAGCCACAGGTGCCACCGTGGATTCCGACCTTGTTAAGCAAATCGATGGAGAGAGGCACTATTGGAGAGAGGTGCTTAGGAGAGTGGTCTCTGTCATTAAGTTCCTGGGGGAGAGGGGCCTCGCATTTAGGGGAAATGATGAATTGCTAGATTCACCACACAATGGCAACTACTTGGGCATCTTGGAATTGTTGTCACAATTTGACCCGGGGAAAGTTTAGCAGACTGTGTCGTCTCAATGGTGCACGATCTTGGCCTAGACTTGACAAACTGCCGCGGACAATCATATGACAATGCCTCCAATATGTCTGGAAAATATAATGGCTTGCAGGCGCATCTAAAGAAGAGGAATCCATTGATTCATTATGTCCCCTGTGCTGCCCATTCTTTAAATCTGGTCGGAGTCAACAGTATTGAAGCCTGTAGCAATGTAGTAGGAACATATTTTGACTTGTTGCAGTCTCTATATACGTTCACCTCCGCCTCCACGCGTCGCTGGGGCAAAGTATTTGGAGATTCCCATGTTCGCATCAATCTTACGCTTAAATCTCTCTCCAATACACGCTGGAGCTGCCGTGCTGACTCAACCAAAGCACTTTGGGAAAATTACCAAAATATACAAGAGAGGCTCAGGACTTTGTCTACGGATGACACAGAAAAAAGGGACACACGCTCTGAAGGTGCTGCGCTCTGTCCACAATTGGAGACATTGGAAATGGCATTCATGGCTAAGTTTTGGGATACTGTATTATCCAGATTTCAAGCAACTAGCGCTGTTTTGCAGCGTAGTGATATAGCCCTTGTAACTGCAGTTAGGGCACTCAAATCCTTGCTTGATTTTGTGGCTGCACAGAGAGACCTTTTTGACAGTTTTGAGAGGGCCGCTCTGAGTTTACCTGGCGTCAGTCAGACTTGGAGACATGACAGTCATCGCAAAAGGAGACGCAAGACTTTTGCTGACGAGAGTGGAGAGCAGGATACTGAGCTTGATGGAAGACGCAAGTTTCAGATAGAGACCTTCAATGTTGCCATCGACACGCTCACTCATAACCTTGGACACCGTCTGGAGGCCTACAGGCACCTGTGCAGTTTGTTCAGTGTGCTTTTCTGTGAAAAATCGGAGTCCAATGCCTCAGTGATTGAGAAGGCAACAGTTCTGGCATCTGCATACCCATCTAACCTAGATGACAGTTTAGGCGATGAACTGATTCAGCTCAGATCATTTATTAAGCCTGAAGATGACACAAGCCCAAAAGGACTGCTCCGAAAAATTCTAGATTGTGGCCTGCAATCTATGTTTCCTAATGTTTATGTGGCGCTGCGACTATTTCTGACTCTGCCCCTCTCTAATTGTGAAGGGGAGCGCTCATTCTCCGTCCTGTCCAGGATCAAAAACGAGTTGAGGACTAAGATGACACAAAAACGCCTCAAGGCCCTTTCTCTCATGGCAATTGAGAGCGAACTGACAAAATCACTGGACTTTGAGGATGTAGTGGATGATTTCGCACAAAGCAGAGCCAGAAAAAAATGCATTGCTTAAGGTAAGACTATTTTATGATTAGTTTAGGCTTATAAAGTCTTCCTGTGTTTGCTATATGTGACACCATAGCTTGCTGTCAATTGTTTTTAGACTTTGTTCTTGTTGATATTAGAGGTGACTCAAATGTTCCCTTCCTCTGGTCTGCAGGAGTAGCGGTCTGGTGTGGAGTCGTAGACGTGTGGTCTGTTCTGTTCTTGACCTTGAGCTCACTCTCTTCTCTGCTTGATTCGGCCCTGCAGCTACTGGGGCGGGCTGCAGCACCTGCTGCCATTTTTGCACTACACGTACACTATGCTGATCTTCACTACACATACACTATGACTACACGTACACTATGCTGATCTTCACTACACATACACTATGACTACACGTACACTATGCTGATCTGCACTACACATACACTATGACTACACGTACACTATGCTGATCTGCACTACACATACACTATGACTACACATACACTATGCTGATCTGCACTACATGTTTCGCTTTACCTTTTCTTGCTTCTCAGTTACGGATTTTTGTAAATAGTTAATTTAATAAATTATCTTTTGAATTTAAACCTTAACTCGGTGTGGTCTCCCTACTATGTTATTTCCACTTTGAGCCGTGTGGTTGTAACGATTACAAAAGTTATTTGTTTAATTCATATAACCAAAGTCCCTGGTATCATGATGGTTTCTTTCTTGTGACATCTTCAAAGTGAATGTTTGGGCTATTCTTTAGCTTTTCAGTCGGACTTTTGGGGCCCTGTTACTGACATGAATGACTTAAGCCTAGCATATACCGGCTACGGCGCATCGTATCATATCAATACAAAGTTAATAACAGAGACTTCACGCAGAGGCTCTGGCTTAGGGGCCCCCTGAGCTCATGGGCCCCTGGTGCCGGTAGGCTCGTTCTATAATCCATCCCTCAGTCGGACTTTTGGGGCCCTGTTACTGACATGAATGACTTAAGCCTAGCATATACCGGCTACGACACATCGTATCATATCATCATATCAATACAATGTTAATAACAGCGACATCACGCGCGGAGGTTCTGGCCCAGGGGCCCCCTGAGCCCATGGGCCCCTGGGCCTGGGCCCGGTAGGCCCGTTGGTTAATCCATCCCTGACGCACACGCACACACGCACACACGCACACACACGTTGCAGGCCCGAGTCGTTGCTAGAGATCGTAGTGGCCGGAAACGGTGGTGACCGCTTCACTTGTCCACACAAGCCTAAATAAAAAGGGGTAGTGAAATGTTTGTGAGTACTCACGATGGGTTGGGAAAAGGAAGTGAATAGTGGGAAGGAGTGTCTGACGGGATAAGAAACAGCAGGTCTGTAGCAGCAGCCTCGGGAAACAGCTCAGCTTCCTCGGTTGTCGCCTCCTGATTCACAGAAGCCCCGATGTGGCTCATCTGGCTTTCCTGGTACAGATCAACATGTGTGAAG
Organism: Liparis tanakae; assembly: GCA_036178185.1. Classification (NCBI taxonomy): domain Eukaryota; kingdom Metazoa; phylum Chordata; class Actinopteri; order Perciformes; family Liparidae; genus Liparis; species Liparis tanakae. Next base: position 1,261,194 of record CM070105.1, on the reverse strand, counting down.
CTATTTGATGATTGCGAGTAGCGATTATCAACACTACTATAACATTGAGTCATTATGCAGCATACATTCAACACATTGATCGTTACCTGGTGTAGATCCTGCAGGCATAACTATGGGTCAGCCCCTCGACGTCACACCATGAATTTGACGCGCTCAACAGCTGTTGCTGTCACCTATTTAACCTCCATTTAGGCCACGCCCCTCTAATTGACAGTGAAGCTGGATTGCTCACACCAGAACACAATCATCACCGATCACCAACTCAATCAGGAATTTAAATAAGGAAAACAAATTAGAAAACTCAAATATTATAATATATATATATATATATATATATATATATATATATATATATATATATATATATATATATTAGTGATGGCGAGATGAAGCCTCATGAGGCATCGAACCACTTCAGCCAATTGGTTCGAGAAAGGGTTCATTACTCGAAGCTTCATGTGCTCACGACACCCCCCACTGGCCAAGTGTATAATGACAGGCAGCTGTATCTGAACCACATCATGTGATGCATTGAATTGTGTCTGTTATGGCTGTTGGGAATCACTATGAATTAGAAAAATGTTTGTTTAATGTATTCTGTGTGTGTAAATGTTGGTTGTATTATATGATATGGCAGGTTGTGTAATAATGTTATTATGTCACTTTAGGAAAATGTCATGGGCTGAAGCAGGCAGAGGACAGGGAACGTGCTTGTGGAACTTGGAAGAGGGGACTGAAGATACGTGTGGAACTTGGACAGTGATGTACAGGACGGGACATTTTATTTATTTTTATTCAGAAATAACAGTTTCTCAACAGTTCCATATTACCACCTATCCTTCTCTCCTCACTCTCCCAACTCTCCAAACTATCTCTCTCTCTAAACTCTCAACCAACAACCTACATGTTGAATGGAGCCTGAGGGTTTATATTGCTGTCAAACCTCCCGGCAAAATCTGAACCGCTTGCCGAAGCAGTCACGTGGTACAGCCGGGCAGCGAGGCTTCGGACGTCATCATTTTTGGCTTCTCCCCTCGGTATGCACTTAGAGGAAACGCCCCCTCCATTACTCGACACACGCTTCGAAGCGTTGGCACATCTCGTAACAACACTAATATATATACACCTTATTATTAGTAGTAGTATTATCTAACAAAATATACTATCAGGGCTACACATGTTTAGACACACGCTTAGGCATGTGGCCCATAGTAGAGAGAACACTGATCATGGGGACGCTGACAACATGCTTAGCTTATTTCCAGACACTTTGTGGCCTAAAGCGTGAACTGATGTGTGACTGATTCTGATGGCTCCCGTTGAGATAGCAGAAAATACGTAATCATATCTGTGTTCCTTCCCACAGTCGAAAGTAGGTACGGCTCGACGTCAACAGTTCTGTCTAAGGTTGGGAAAAGATGACCAGGACGGCAAAGTAAAAATTCTATACGAAATGGATTTAATCAAGTGTGGTAGAACAAAAAGTCCGAAGACACAAAATATTTAACGTGCAGCACGGGCCTGAATGAAGTCAGCTAAAGGCATCATTCGATAACAGACTCCAGTTCTCAAGGAGAACGTGACTCTTTGTTGTCTTTAAGAGCTGCGTGATTGGATAAAATAGATGGAGACGTCACTCGGTTTAATCTGTGTCCGTCTCATCGGTGGAGCTCAGGGTGGAGCTCAGGGTGGAGCTCAGGGTGGAGCTCAGGGTGGAGCTCAGGGTGGAGCTCAGGGTGGAGCCACCCTCTGGGCTCACGACAGCAGCACTTGTTGGTTAAACAGATGGAGGTGTTCCTGGTTTAGACTTTGAACATCTTCTGATGGAGCTCAGGGTGGTGCCACCCTCTTGGCTCACCATCTTCTCGCCATCGTCATAATCAGTGTGTGTGTGTATGTTGTTCTCCATCTAAAGTAGGAGCTGTACAGTTTCTACTAAGGAGGTGGTGGTTTCTTTAACATAATAGAAACTAAAAAGGCTTTGAAACCATCTGTTGCTGATATAAACAAGTCACGGTGACAGGTACGGCTCTTATTAAATCTCAATTCTACGACCGAGGGGTCAAGGTGAGGTCAGCTAGGGGTTGCACAAAGTTCCTAATCATCCTCCCGGTGTGGATATTTCTTCTTCTGGCCGAGGTCAGTATGTTCCAGAGCATGTGTGTGAGCTGAGTATGAGCTGTCCTCCCTGGTCAGGGCCCTACTGCCATAGAAGGACACAAGGTATGGTGCTCCGGGCCCTTAATGCAAAGTGAGGGACATGGGGTAATGAGTATGTATTTTTATATTTGTAGTGCCCATGTTGCCTATTTAACATAGGCCACTACTGGCTGCTCATTCTTGAGGGTTAAGACGCGTTTTGTAGTAAGACCAAGAGTCCCGATTGTTTCTTCTGTGCATTTATTTACAATCACTAGTTACACTCGTACATGGCTCACAATCTGACGGTCAAAAACTATTTGGTCTCGTCAATGAGCAACACCTGGCCTCCCACTTCACCTCATTAAATAGGGACAGATGACACCGTAAAGCAATCTTGCCCCACCTGGTGGTGGGAGGTCCAAAGTAACAAAAACAGGGGGAAATGGCTCCTACAATATTCTTAACAGTTCCAAAGAAGAGACCGAGCTGGACCTCCATCCCTAGGCACAAAACTTGCTAATGTTTGACCATATCCCATAAAGTGCACACACACACGCACACTCACTTAGAGAGGAGAGGAGTTGTTGTCAAAATGTGTCGGTATTGTGTGGTAAAAGCGTTGTGAACAAGCATCGCTAAACATGTTTTAAAGTGTAAACATCCGCTCGAAGTAACCAGTTGTTTCAGACCCCTTCAATCAAACTGTTCCCATGAAAACATAAGAAGTGTGAGTTAATGGATCAATACATAAATTACTTGAGTTGAGAGTAATATCTGATGGCGCAGCGCACAGATTGCGTTCATTTTGCGTGAAAGAGATCGAAACCATGCGGTCTTTTGATTTTGATTTGTTCTCAAATGTATTTCTTCATAGTGGCTGTGATGCTCTGCTCACTTATACAATCGTAATCACCAAAATGGAGATGAACTGTGGCTTGAAGATCTCCAGCGATATGTTTGTGACTGTGTGACGGGTCTGAGCAAGACAGAGCGCAGACGTGAAAAGAACACAACGCGGAGCAGGGAAACCAGGAGGTCTGAAAACCAGTAGGGGTGAAACCAGTAGGGGTGAAACACCGGGTCAGCCAGGAGGTGCTGGTGCTGAGGGCGGCGTCGGTCCGGGGCGGCCTGCGGTGACGTTAACCGTCGTGTTGTCTCGGAGACCAGCGGCTCCCCAGCGCGTGTCATCACAGGGCGACCAACACAACGATAACAACACGGACGTTCTGTCCCGCTATTGACGAGTTACAAGAAACATCACGGATCAAAAATGGGTCCGATAAAAGAATAACACGTAATTTAAATCATAAATATTGTTATATTAATTTAAAACTTTTCAAAATTAAAAACATTTTATTTATTTATTGTAAATGACCTCTAGCGGCCCACCTGCAGTACCTTCGCGGCCCACCAGTTATTTATCCTCATATTATCCTGTTAAAATGTCCACTCTGTACTGATGTAGACAATAATTACAATGTTAAATATTTCCACTGTCACTGATATTAGTTACACAACACTTATTTAGTCTGATATTATTCTTTTAAAATATCCAACCTGACATTGATATAAGACATTTTTTTGTCTTTGTATTAATTTCTTACTGATAGAGCCCGTTCTCCTAGATTTATATTAGTGTTTAGTTACATAATGAATTATGTAAAAAGAGGGACTTTTAATATTAATCTGAATTATTGAATTGGACTGTCCTGTCATCCAATTTTTAAAAACGCTAACAGTCACACACAAAGTCACAAAGTCCTCAGCAGATAAAACATGTGAACAATGACCACTAGGTGGTGCTGTCTTCATTCCTTAGGAGACAGCGAGGACGCAGCCGTCGTGTGTGTGTGTGTGTGTGTGTGTGTGTGTGTGTGTGTGTGTGTGTGTGTGTGTGTGTGTGTGTGTGTGTGTGTGTGTGTGTGTGTCTAAGCAAACGGTCAAGTTGTGTGTGCTTTGAGGGCCGGAGCTTTTGTGGGTGTCACACTTTTCCCAATAAAGACCTGAGGGTGAAGCCGGTGTTTCACATCTTGCTGTCAGCCGAGTGAGCATCACAGAGACCAGAGACTAGAGACTAGAGACTAGAGACTAGAGACTAGAGACTAGAGACCAGAGACCAGAGACCAGAGACTAGAGACTAGAGACTAGAGACTAGAGACTAGAGACTAGAGACTAGAGACCAGAGACCAGAGACCAGAGACTAGAGACTAGAGACTAGAGACTAGAGACTAGAGACTAGAGACCAGAGACCAGAGACCAGAGACTAGAGACTAGAGACTAGAGACTAGAGACTAGAGACCGGAGACCAGAGACTAGAGACCAGAGACTAGAGACTAGAGACCAGAGACTAGAGACTAGAGACTAGATACTAGAGACTAGAGACTAGAGACCAGAGACCAGAGACCAGAGACTAGACCAGAGACCAGAGACCAGAGACCAGAGACCAGAGACTAGAGACTAGAGACCAGAGACCAGAGACCAGAGACCAGAGACCAGAGACCAGAGACTAGAGACTAGAGACTAGAGACCAGAGACCAGAGACCAGAGACTAGAGACTAGAGACTAGAGATCAGAGACCAGAGACCAGAGACCAGAGACCAGAGACCAGAGACCAGAGACCAGAGACCAGAGACTAGAGACTAGAGACCAGAGACCAGAGACCAGAGACCAGAGACCAGAGACTAGAGACCAGAGACCAGAGACCAGAGACCAGAGACCAGAGACTAGAGACTAGAGACCAGAGACCAGAGACCAGAGACCAGAGACCAGAGACTAGAGACCAGAGACCAGAGACCAGAGACCAGAGACCAGAGACTAGAGACCAGAGACCAGAGACCAGAGACCCGAACAGGTTAGCTGCTCTTCATGTTTATTTTCATAGGATTTACCAGTATGAATTTCTTTGTTTATTCTTCACACTTTTAACAGCTGTGTGTGTGTGTGTGTGTGTGTGTGTGTGTGTGTGTGTGTGTGTGTGTGTTGTCCAGCATCATGAGTCAATCCGCCGAAGCTTTGGCCGCCGACCTCACCAACCTCGGGATCTGCAGGAGCGTGAGCGTGGAGATCACCAACCTCACCAACATCTACTGGCTCACCGACCCCAAGTACGTTATACATGTTCATATATTATATTATATTTACATGTTTGTATATAACATTATACCTACATGTTGATATATTATATTATGTTACATGTTCATACATTATATTATAGTAACATGTTTATATATTATATTATAGTGGTTGTAGTTTGAAAGATCCGTAGCTATTATTGTGTATTTCATAGATTTAAAGCTCTAGTGTTGATGAATAATTGCTGCTGCAACAAAATGAAAACAACATTTTAAAATTGAATTTGTTTTTGAAAAAATGAAGCATGAATAAAAGTACAATGTTTTCTACTAATTATCTTATTTCATTCCCTTGTCCCCCTTTCTCTCTTTCTTGTTATTTAAAAATAATTAAATGAAATACAAAGGTTTTACCTATATAAAGGCGACTGTGACAGCCCCCCCCAGCCCACCCTGCGCCCTCATAAAACCGAGGTGTGCAGCTTCAGTAGGACCGCCGGTTTCTGTGGAGCTGTGGGCGTGCTGACCTACGACCTCTTCAAGAGGCACTGCGGCAGCGCCAAGGAGAAGCTGGCCATCATGTTCTCCGTGCCCTACGACTACATCCAGTACAAGAACTGGGTGGCGATCGGCATCTACGCCGACGACAAGGAGTGTGACGAGGCGCTCTACAAGGAGATGTACTACGACAAACCACATTACGACAACGAGAAGCACGGCCGCGAGGAAGGAGGCCAAAGACGGCGGCCTCACCTTCGAGGGCTCCAGCCTGGACATCAAGGCCACCATGTCCCCGGTGGGCGAGTCCGTGATGAAGGTGGAGGTGTGGGAGAAGTCAGGAGACAGTCCCGAACAGGTGAGCTACTCCTCTTTTTTATATAGAGGATTTACAAGCATGAATCTCTTTGTTAATTCTTCACAATTTCACCATCTGTGTGTGTTTGTGTGTGTGTGTGTGTGTGTGTGTGTGTGTGTTGTTCAGCTTTTCCCCATCATGAGTGAATCCGCCCTCGAGATCTGCAGGAGCGTGGACATCGAGATCACCAACCTCACCGACGCCTACTGCCTCACAAACCCCAAGTATGTTATACATGTTGCTATATTATATTATGGTTACATGTTTATACATAACATTATAGTTACATGCTTATATATAACATTATAGTTACATATTTATATATAACATTATAGTTACATGTTTAAATATTATATTATAGTTGTAGTTTGGTAGATTCTAAGATATTATTTGTAGCTCTAGTGTTGATGTATATTTACTGCTGATACAACAATGTACAGGCAATCATTTAGAATTTTATTAAGGAGATTTATCTACACATTTTTATTTGCAAGAATAAATAAAATAAATAAAGCTTGAATAAAACGTCACTAACAATTAATGATACATTTTCTTTTCTTTCTTTGTTCCTTTCTTTCTTTCTTTCTTGGTATTTAAAATAAATGAAATTTTAAAATTTTAAAAAAATAATAAATAATTAATACAATTAAATATAAAAGGTTTTACCTGTACAGCGGCAACTGCCAGATTCCCCCTCAGCCCACTGTACGCCCTCAGAAAGCTGAGGTGTGCAAATTCAGCAAGGTCACCGGCTTGGCCAGGGGCGCCGTGGGCGTGCTGACCTACGACCTCTTCACGAAGCAGTGCAGCTGCACCAAGGAGAAGCTGGCCATCATGTTCTCCGTGCCTTTCGACTACATCCAGTACGAGAACTGGGTGGCGATCGGCATCTACGCCGACTACAAGGAGTGTGACGAGGCGCTCTACAAGGAGATGTACTACGACGACCAGAAGAGCGACAGCGAGAAGCACGGCTTCGCGAGGAAGGAGGCCAAAGACGGCGGCCTCACCTTCGAGGGCGGCAGGGTGGACATCAAGGCCACCATGACCCCGGTGGGCGGGTCCATGATGAAGGTGGAGGTGTGGGACAAGCCAGAAAATGATTGAGCCACAGGAGCTGTTGTTTATTCCTCTGTACATGCTTCATACATGCTTAATAAATCAAGTCTGACGAGGAAGACGAGCGTCTGTGTGATCACTGTAAAGTAATGAAGGTCGAGTCGACCAGAGAGGCGGGTTAACATTGTGAGTCAGCTCATGAACGCACACACATCACCACGGTTTATTGTGTGGACGATCAGAAAGCAGAAATTAATAAAGATTAATCTCATACCAAGAAGACTTGAATATAAAAAAGAAGATCTTAGATACTTTGGGCAAATAAAAGACTAAATGATGAATGAATTTCCAAGATAACGAGGTCTGGGCCTGTGCTAACTGTAATGCTAACCTTTCATCCTGACATCTGAACAGTGATGGGCTGTCAGGGCCAGCAAGGCCTTCTCTACTGGCCTAAACACTATCAGAATATAATTTGTTTTAAAATATATTTTCCCACAAATATGTATTCAGACATTGCGGGCTTAAAGTGTCAACCAATCAGCTTTAGAGTTGGCTACTGTAGGCCCCTGAACCGGCACAGGAGCCAGCTAGCAGGACGTCTTTTGATTGGATGACCAATATTTTTGGGTAAACAGGAACTTTCATCTTCAACATCTCGGTGAAACTGCTTTGTGCGCTGTTTAGTGAACACTTTGTAAAAAGAAGTTGGACTTAAAGCTCAAAGTTTGTGGACCAGAAATGGATGGAAGAAGAATATTAATATAACTCTGTTTGTCACACTGCGGTGAAGTTGTTGGGTTGTTTTATGTTGCTGCATGTTGTTGTTCTGTCATTTCCTGTTTTATTTTGAAATAGTAACTCTCCTCTCGTTTCAGATCACTTGCCCTTCCTCATGTGTCACCTGTCTGATTGTCTCCCCTGATTCCTGATTGTCTCCACCTGTTCCCCACTTCCCTCATGTATTTATAGTCTGTGTCTTCCCTTGTCCTGTGCCAGTGTGTTTGTTTCTGTCCGTCAGATTGTGCCATTGCTCTAGTCTTGCCACGTCAACCACGCCTTGTAAACCGAGCCTTTGTTTATTTGTTTCGTTGGATTCCTCCTGGAGAGTGATTATGATTTTGTAAGTTTTGTAGCGTGGATTTAGTTTATTAGATAAGTTTTCATAGTTGGTCTTTTCCAAATAAAGACCGTTATCTCCGGTACCCCCTGCGCCTGTGTCCTGTTCTCTGCCTGGGCGTGACGCTGTTGCGCTCAACGATGTTCCTGCCCATTAGTTGAACTGCACATTGTAAACGTATCAGGTAGTCCCACGGCTTCTCCGACCTCCTTCTAAGCTTCATCTTTATCGCTACGGTTTCGGTAAGTAAAGAGTCGTGTCATAAAGTTCGGGGTGCCCACGAACGGCGACAATAATCTTTTCCTCCACTTTCTAAACCGGCTGGCAGGACGATGACGAGCTGAGCTGCTCAACGCTGATTGGCTGACGCAACTATGACTCACGCAACTATGATTCACGCGTTTCTGCTGCTCGAGTTGGGAAATTTCAACTTGCGCGACAAGGAGCTGCGTCAGTTCGCCCCGCGACATTCGCTATGTTCGTGCTGCTTTATGTCGCGCCTGACGCGCTGCTAGCTGGAAAAAAAGCAGCGTCGCAGCTTTGTCGCAGCTTTGCATTGACTTAACATGTAAACTTGACGCGGGTCAAAATTTCGACGTGTCCGGTGTGAACGTAGCATAAGGCTTGTGCATCATGCATGCAGGAATATAAAATCAGAATTCTAGAGCAAAAATACATCAGTGAAAACTGAAAAAAACAGCAAGAACATATTTGCATTAACAAAGGCAAATAGTTAAAGCACACTGCGATGCAAACGTGCCGTATATTCTCTGACGAGTGTCTCCACGTCTTCAGCTCCTCAGGACACAGTCACGCTTTACGTTTATGTCTTCATTCTGAAAAAAAATAATACCAACAAGATCCCCCCACAAGTGTAAGTCAATGAATTGATTTAGAGTTTAAATAAAGCTTAATATTAAGTTTCATATTGTAAGTAAATATTTTTCAGTGTGATAAATACGATGTGTAGCAAGAGTGCGTGAGTTAAGACCGAAATGCGTGAGTCTCACGCTCAATGCGTGACACTTGAGAGCCTTGCTGAAAGTCACACAGAGCTAGCGCTCACATAGCTACCATCCACGTTAGCTACAAACCACGTTAGCTACAAACCACGTTAGCTCAGTCACCAACTTCACCCACACACACTACCTGGGCTGTAATGGGTTAACCCTTATCCGTTAACATTACACACAGTACGTTTTATTAAAGTGCCTTTTAACATCACCTGACTTCATCCACTGGCTCGTTTTCATTCATAATACGTGGGATGTTAGTTAATAAAGCACATAGTTAGTTGATATGCATTCCAACAGTTGCTGCTAGCTAACTGGACAAACAGGTTTGCAACGTTAGACTAATTGGATTTGACAGTCAAAATATCGATACACTGTGCCATGAAATAAACTCATAAAACTCATAAAACATGTCCATACACTGACAACGGGAGATTAGACGAGGAGACAGCTGATACACTTACTGCGAGTTGCTCTGAGGTCAGGTGGCCAAAAGTCAAAGTCAAAGTCATCTTTATTGTCAATCATCCATTTGTTGAACATAAAGAAAATTGTAGAGTATGTTTGTGTCTTTTGTCCGACATGAAGTGAGTAATAATAATAGTAACTGGAACATTTGGCAAGACATTGAGATGATGTGGCTCCAACCGAGAGTTGTTTAAATACATGGAGACATAAAGAGAGCGCCGGGGGGGGGGGGCACACAGAGAGAGCGTGGAGGGGACACAAAGACAGAGCTTATGGGTGACATAGAGAGTAAAATTAGATATTTTCTCGCCGTATTTTGGCGTTCCGGGGGTTAAGCTGCCGTCCAATCTCTTAGAAAAGGCATTTCACATGATTTCCGATCAGGTTGCACGTCTTTAGGTATTATGACGTGTATTATTATTGAGGCGACTATGGTTCAGTGGTCAGCAGGTCCGTCTTTCAATCAGGGGGTAGGCTGTTCAAACCCCACCCTAGTTGATGTGTCCTTGAGGAAGACACTTAACCCTGAGTGTCTCCCTGTAGCTGCGTCTACAGTGTATGATTGTAACAGAATTGTAAGTCACTTTGGATAAAAGCGTCAGTTACATGACATGTAATAATGTAATTATGCGGGACGATTAGTGGTCCAAAGTATTTTTCCCATAATCTTTCGCCGTTCTTCACTTGTTTTTGAATGAAACTGATTTTTAAACTCAAATGCACATGATTCCCGATCAGGTCGCACATTTTATGTATTTTCTTACGCACACTTAAGCAACCCGGTGGCCTGAACGCTTGACCAAAGTTCCAAATAACAACGAGATGATGAAACCCGGAGGAGAACCGTCAGTGCGGCTTTGCTGCAGCAATGCTCTATGACCCTGACCTCTTTGCAAGCCACACCGACTAAAAAGTGATAAAGTGATAATGTAATAAAGTGCAAACAGTTAACAACAACAACAAACATTGAGAACATATATTTTATAAATTAAGAACTATAAAAAACTTTAATCTGTGTTTTAGCAGCAGTCAGAGATGCATGTTCTTTAGCAGCATTTGACATATTATTGTAAAAGTCTAAAAGCGGAGGACTGGCAGAGTGGGGAGAGAGTTGTAATTGCTAGATGACTGGACAAAAAGGTTTTCAATATAATTATTATAATTATAATATAAATATATTTATTGGATTTAATGGTCAACATATAAATACATTTGAGCCATGATATGAAACGCGCTCAGAAAGCATGTTCATACACTGATAAGAGAAAGTCAAGATAAGATGGCAGCAATTGTAACTTCCTTGTTGGAGGCTGTAAGTCGGTCTGAGGTGAGACGCTCGATAAAAGTCTGGTGTCACTTGAACGATTCAAAATGTTTATGGAACCAATATCACACGTATTAACTAATTGATCATGCAGCGAGACAAATTCAAACCATATTCACATGTTTTAACCGATTCAATTGAATTGTTTTACAAATTAACAGATTCTGTAACTGTACCACAATGTACCCACTGTAACACACTGTATCCACTGTACCACAATGTATCCACTGTACTCACTGTATCCACTGTACCACAATGTACCACAATGTATCCACTGTACCACAATGTATCCACTGTACCACAGGGTACCCACTGTACCACACTGTACCACATGGTACCGACTGTACCCACTGTACCCAATGTACCACAATTTACCACACTGTACCACACTATACCACACTGTACCCCAAAAGCTTGACTCTGAGACAGGGGTAACAAAGACGGATGTCTTTACTTGACAACAGGCTGGGTAAAACCGAACCGGGGGATCAGTCCACGGGGCAAACTATTCCAAAAAGGGGCAGTTGGAGAATCGGAGGTCAGGACCGGCAGGTCGGGAATATACACTGAGAACACTGGAGATCTTGTCACAGCAACACAAGACAATGCAGCAGAAGACAAGGCAAAGGCAAGCACAGTATACAGGGGGGACAGGTATACAGGTGTACAGGTGTACAGCATGAGACAATAACGAGACCAGAGTGGCTGAGGGCAGGTGAGGGGTATGAAAACAATCAAGACACACGAGGGAAACACTCAGAAGGAATCCTTCAGGGACGGGGACGACAATAACAGGGACAGGAAGTGCAAGGAAACAGAGGATACGAGACACAGGGACTTCAAAATAAGACAGAAAACAAGACACAAAAACTGTGGATCATTTGTGCACGGCTCTGCAAACAGTCTGTGAGTCAATGTCGGCTGCGGCGTGTGGTGTTCAAGGTGCTCCAGAAGGTCTGTAAATAAATGATTCCTAGTGGGCAGAATGCATGGAGCTTGTACAAGGAAGTCATCCAGACGTGATAAGAACTTTTTTCCCTAAAAACTCTTATCTAAGTAATATCGCTTCATTATTATTGAGGAAGTCAGCTCCATTTCTTCAGGGGGGCATGGTCATCTTTTCCCGAGGGTGTGGCCATCTTATCCAGCTTGACGGAATGAAAAAATAAGTTTTAAATGGAGTGACCTCCTGTTTGCTTGTGTTGCACAAGGTCTCCCCCTAGTGGTCACAACGTGGCATGACCTCCTGCTTGTGTTGCACAAGGTCTCCCCCTAGTGGCCACAACGTGGCGTGACCTCCTGTGCGCATCGTTTCAGAACATGAACCTGTGTTCTGGGTCAAAGTTCTGGTTTCAAATGCTTGAAGACTGGACATGAAGGGAAACAGCGTGGCTGTGTTCAACGGTAACCTGCTGTACCTTTAATATTAAAATGAATGTGTTGCATTCGTTTGTTTGAACCGAATGATAAACCAAAGAACACATCTCATCAAGTCAAGGTTTAATGCTAAGCTAAGCTAACCGCCTCCTGGTGGTATCAATGTTCTCCTTTAAATCACATTTACTGATTGCTTTTCATTTACCTACATGTATTGTTTGTATAATTGGTTTCTGATGTAATCTGTCAAAAACTTTGGGTACAACATTCACTATATATATATATATATATATATATATATAATATTTAATTTAATGTGACAAGGACCAATGTCCCCCCAAAACCAACTCCATAGGGTAAACAACAACAATAACAACAAACAAGTGTAATAATGTCTAACAATCGCTGAAATCGACCAAAGTGATGAACACAGTTCTTCTTGAATGTATTTTAGGAAAACATTCGTTTTAAAGTTCTTTTACAGTCAAAGCTCCAACATAGAAGCAGATTAATAATTATAATACATTTATTTAATAAAGCGCGTTTCAAGGCACTCAATGTCGCCGTACAACACTTCAACACATCATCTGTGAGATTTAATTACGTTAAATTAGCTTGAACCTTCAAAAATGGACATTGAGAAGGTGTGTGTGTGTGTGTGTGTGTGTGTGTGTGTTCAGTCCGACCCAGAGCACTGCTCATAGAAGACCCTCACCGCCCCCCCCAGCCGGTCCCCCAGGTGACCCTCCAGGGTCTCCAGAGTCATCGTCCTCACATCAAACCCTCTGAACTGCTCCTTCGTCGCCGGGCTCACAGGGACGATCTCCTCGCCGCTGTCGCGGTCGTTGCGTCCGATGGCGGCGTACGTCGGGAACGCTTCCCGCAGCTCCACCGGCAGACTGCCGCTGTACTGCGGGCAGCAGTAGGCGGACCAGAGGTACTCCGGCACCGCCACTCGTCGGTTCCCCAGCCAGCGGCCGGCGCCGCGGTACGGGATGGCGCCGGTCACCACGTGAGCCGCCCCGAGGCAGTGCGCCGCCAGGGTTCTGTTGACCGCCTGCTCCAGGGCCTTCCAGGGCCCGTCGTTGGAGCCCGCCTTCTGGGGGACCACGTTGGCGAGGGTGAAGGTGGCGGTGCGGTCCTCGTGGCTCCGGTGGTGGAGGCTCGGATTCAGGTGGCCGCGGGAAAAGGTGGAGTTGATGTAGTCCAGCTCCACCGCCTGGCTGTCCACCACGTTCTGGTCCACGGGGCCCGGAGGGAACGGGACCATGTTGCCTCTAGCCCCCGGGTCGGCCAGCTGCTCACGGAGAGACAATGGGTCTGAAATGGTTCTCTAAAAGGCTTTGTGGTTCTACGAAGATCCGTTTTTTAGTTTGAGGCATCTTTACAGGTTCTTTAAAGAACTCTTTAAGGAATTTAAAGAACCCTGGTTTGAAAGGTTCTTGGTGGAACCAGAAATGGTTCTTTTTTGGCATCACTCTGGAGAACCATTTTTTATTCCAGACACACCTTCTTGTTTCTGTGTGTGGTCACAGGATGAGTGCCATCAGATTACGAGATGCTATCAGCTAAATGCTAACAACACAAGTAATCTTAATCTGTGCTCGTTATATGAAAACTGTCCATTCAGAATAAACTATACATTATTATTTTGTTATGTCTGGCTGAACAAACGAAGAGAAGCGCGACAATGAAACGGCGTGCTGTCGACAGTCTGACCTCACACCTGCATTACCGCTTGTCGCCACAGGTGTCGCCAAAGCAAACAAAACATTAAAGAATGTTTTCAAGTCTTCAAGCCAGAAATATATGTATATCTCTATTTCATTTTAATTGAATACATTAATTAATTTTCTAGGAAAAGAACCAGATTCTAGCTTTGTTAAAGTTATGTATAATTATAGCAAAAGCTTCTGAAGTAGATGTTTAAACATCGTGACCTCAGGTGTGTTCAAAGATCATAAGCATGAGACGCTTCTGCTTTATTTGCGGTAATTTCCTCATTTTCTTGTTCTTACATGTGTGGAGTTCTTTTAACCTTGTAATCTTCTAAACAGTCAATTTAATTTGAATTACTCATGTTATGGGACGCTAACAATTATTATAAATTGTTTAACCTACTGTATATGTATTCAGTCACATCGAGACTGAACGATGATATCATGATATTAATATGTTGTAATTAGTATAGCACCTCTCATAGAAACACTCTTTAAAGTTTCTTTAAAAGATTAGAATTTTAAATAAGTTTCACACACACAACTTTTTACAGACTTAAAAACAAAACAGCCAACAGATAGGAACAAAATATAAATGTATTAAAAAAATAATAAAGTGTTTTATTGTGTCTCATTTAAATACCTGAGGCTCAAACTTCCAGAAGGACTTCGGCCTCTTTCCCTCCGGGGTGGTGTACAAGTACGCCGAGAACCACGGGGAACGCCGTGGCCGGCTGTACAGCGTGGCGAAGCGGTACTGGTTGTGGAACCGCTGGCAGATGGGGGTCCCCTCCAGACCTTTAGGGGGCCAGGACCTGTAGAAGACCTGCAGGCACGGAGAGAAGTCCCCGACGTCGGCCGCGCACATGAAGCAGCAGCCGGCGGTGAAGACCAGGACCAGCACGGCGCTACGAGGAGACATCGCTACGGAAGGACCGTCGAGGGGGGGGGGGGGGCGATCTGGATGAGATGTGTCATGCCTTCCTTCACTGAGCGCTGTTCTCCTTTTGGGGAAAGCAGAAGTTCAACATCAGTTTCAGTCCAAAGACTTGAAACGGACTCTCTCTTATTCTTGACTTTCAGTCTACAGTTAGGTTTAGACCACTAAACCAACAGTTAGATTGAGACAACTAAACCAAAAGTTAGGTTTAGACAAGTAAACAAACAGTTAGGTTTAGACAACTAAACCAAAAGTCAGGTTTAGTAAACAAAACCGAAAGTTAGGTTTGGTAAATTAAACCAACTGTCTTAATTTATTCTATGTTTTAATGATTTCATGAAGAAGCCAGTATTTTATCGTAACCTGTATGTTTACTGCTCTTTTATTTTGTTACTGTGTTAACCTCATACTCCTTTAGTGAAGGCTGTCACATCTGGCCACAGGGACCAAAGGTGAAATTTAGCCTTAGCTAATGTTAATACATTTACCCCCTGGGTTGATTAATGTGTACGGTCCCTGTACAAATAAATAAATAAATAAAATTAAATGAAAGTTACGTTTAGTAAACAAATCGAAAGTTAGGTTTGGTAAATTAAACCAACAGTTAGCCTCCTACGGGACCAGAAGAACCAAACATGTCTTCAATGGGTGGAACATATTAGAAAAGATTATATACAAAAATAACTCACTTTTGTTTCCACGTTTCTCATCAGCGGCTTTACTTTTGTTGTTGTTGTTGTTGTTGTTGTTGTTGTTGTTGTTGATGTTGCTGCTGCTGCTGCTGCTGCTGCTGCTGTTGTTGCTGCAGGGGGAGCTTGTGCTGCCGGTCACAGCAGGACACCATCAGTAGGAAGAGTGAGCGGGATGGGCTCTGTGCTGAAGTCGGTTTCCTCTCCTCCCTTCAAAAGACTCACATGCACACTGAGGTCTGTTGGTTGGACCCCTCCCCCTACGAAACCCTCCCCCTCCTGATGCAACAGAATAATCAGCATTTGGACTTTGGATTGTTTTCCACACAGACATTCAGCCACCGCTGGTCCATAGCATAGCACATCTCCACAGCGTCTGAGACTTTAACGGTAGGTTCTCACACTTCTCTTCTCAATGCATTCAAAACTCTGGTCAAATGCCTTCAAGGCGTTACTGAAGCCGAGAGACTCTGTGTTTGACTTGTGCTCAAACTGTGCTGCTGATCTGCAGGCGACTGAGCCCCAGGTGTTAGATTCCTCTTTATGAACAGTCCCCGATGTTCGAAGTGCAGAAAAGGAAACTGCTGCATGCGATGAACTGAGACTCCACTCTGTGGTTTCAGTGGTTTTAGTCCTCGCTGCATGCAGTTGAGGAGATTATATATGCAGCGTAACATCTGGCATAGGTTAGCTCAGGCATTCCTCTGGACTTTGGTCCGTTAAATCAACATTCCACGTTTTCCTGTCCACAGCAGGCTCTGTGTGCTTCCATGGAGTCACTTCCTTCTGGCTTCAAGTGTAGCAACAAGTCAAATCCCTGTCAGGGATTCACTAACAATGACCACGCTGGGAGCGAGTTTCAATGGTTTATTGCGAAAGTAAGAAAAGGAAAAGGGGTCGAGGGGAAGGGATGTAGGGATGCAGGGATGGGGTCGAGGGGGGTGGGATGGAGGTCGAGGGGTAAAAAGTAAGGGAGGTAGAGGGGGTAGATGGGTGAGAGAGAGAGGGAGAAGGTAGGCGGGGTGTGATGCCGGTTGCCGGTGGCTGGTGGGAGCGGGGAGTGGAGACTCGTGGGGGGCGTTGTCTCTTCTTAGAGCTTCGGAGAGCGCAATCCCCCGTTCCTGTGGGGGAGAGAGGATGATAACCAACCGACTTGTGACTCCGTCACCTCGAGCTAATCACTCGAAATCCAGACAGTTTGCTGTACTGGCTCCTCAGTGGTGGAACGAGCTCCCCACTGACATCAGGACAGCAGAAATTCTCTACAGCTTCTGCCGGAAAATGAAAACGCACCTTTTTCGACTATATCTGTATTAAAACACAGATGATCACTTCAGTGGCTCTTAAATATCTTATTATGGTACTTTTGTAGTTTGACTATGTTGAGGAAATGTTACTTTCTGTATTCTTGTTGTTCTTAGTTTGTACTCTAGGTGGAAATGCACTTATTGTAAGTCGCTTTGGATAAAAGCGTCTGCTAAATGACATGTAATGTCATGATATGTTTTAAACAAAGGGGTTGGGGGGAGGGATGTAGAGACAGAGTCACTGGGAGATGGACGGGTGTGCTGGGTTTAAATGCTTAGTGCACAGGTAATGAGCTACGTTCGGGGCGTGGTCATTGTTCCTGAACTAAGTTCTGTAAAACTCCATAATGTATTTCTCTCAGTGGGTTCTCACGTGGGCAATGACAGAGAAACCTGGAGGGGGGTGATTGGGAGGAACGGCTTGCCCGATCTGAACCCGAGCGGTGTTCTGTTATTGGACTCCTGTGCTAGCCACGGCTTGTCCATAACAAACACCATGTTCAAACATAAGATGGCTCATAAGTGTACTTGGTACCAGAACACCTTAGGCCGCAGATCAATGATCGACTTTATAATCGTATCATCTGATCTGCGGCCGTATGTCTTGGACACTCGGGTGAAGAGAGGAGCAGAGCTGTCAACTGATCACCACCTGGTGGTGAGTTGGATCAGATGGCGGGGGAGTCGGCAAGAGAGACCTGGCAAGCCCAAACGTGTAGTGAGGTGAACTGGGAACGTCTGGCGGAGGACCCTGTCCGGGAGGTCTTCAACTCCCACCTCCGGATGAACTTCTCACTCATCCCGAGGGAGGTTGGGGACATGCAATCCGAGTGGACCATGTTCAAAGCCTCTACTGTGGAAGTGGCCGACAGGAGCTGTAGTCGGAAGGTCATCGGTGCCTGTCGTGGCGGCAACCCAAGAACCCGTTGGTGGACACCGGAGGTCAGGGAAGCCGTCAAGCTGAAGAAGAAGGCCTACCTGGCCTGGTTGGCCCGAGGGTCTTCTGAAGCAGCTGACAGGTACCGACAGGCCAAAAGGGCTGCAGCTGCGGTGGTTCGCGGATGCAAAAACTCGGGCATGGGAGGAGTTCGGGGAGGCCATGGAGAAGGACTTTCGGTCGGCCTCAAAGAGGTTCTGGCAAACCGTCCGACGGCTCAGGAAGGGAAAGCAGGGTCTACCCCAGGCTGTTCTCAGCGTGGGGGGGGAGCTGTTGACCTGGACGGGGGACATCGTCGGGCGGTGGAAAGAACACTTTGAGGAACTCCTAAATCCGGCCAACATGTCCCCTCTAGAGGGGGCAGTGCCTGTAGACTTGGGGGGGGTCGCACCAATATCCCTGGCAGAGGCCGCTAAGGTTGTTAAAAAGCTCCTTGGTGGCAAGGCGCCGGGGGTGGATGAGATCCGGCCTGAGATGCTGAAGGCGCTGGACATTGTTGGGCTGTCTTGGCTGACACGCCTCTTCAATGTCGCATGGGGGTCTGGAACAGTGCCCTTGGACTGGCAGACCGGGGTGGTGGTTCCCATTTTCAAAAAGGGGGACCGGAGAGTGTGCTCGAACTATCGTGGTATCACACTTCTCAGCCTCCCTGGGAGAGTTTATGCCAGAGTACTGGAAAGGAGGCTCCGACCGATGGTCGAACCTCAGATTCAAGACCAGCAGTGCGGATTCCGTCCCGGTCGTGGAACTGTGGACCAGCTCTTCACCCTCGCAGGGGTCCTGGGAGTTTGCCCAACCAGTCTTCATGTGCTTTGTGGACTTGGAGAAGGCTTTCGACCGGGTCCCTCGGGAACTGTTGTGGGGGGTACTGCGGTGGTATGGGGTTCCGGACCCGTTGCTACGGGCTATCCGGTCTCTGTACGCCTGCAGTAGGAGCTGTGTTCGCATCCTTGGCAGTAAGTCAGACACGTTCCCGGTGGGTGTTGGTCTCCGCCAGGGCTGCCCTTCATCACCGGTCCCGTTTGTGATGTTCATGGACAGGATATCTAGGCGCAGCCTGGGGGTGGAGCAGGTCAGGTTTGGGGGTCTTGGGATCGCCTCTCTTCTGTTTGCAGATGATGTGGTCCTGTTAGCATCCTCAGACCATGACCTCCGCACTCGCTGGGGCGTTTTGCTGCCGAGTGTGAAGCGGCAGGGGTGAGGGTCAGCACAGCCACATCTGAGGCCATGGTGCTCTGCCGGAAACCGGTGGATTGCTCCCTCCAGGTGGGGACAGAGCGCTTGCCCCAAGCGAAGGAGTTCAAGTATCTCGGGGTCTTGTTCACGAGTGAGGGTAAGATGGAGCGGGAGATCGACAGGCGGATCGGTGCAGCTGCAGCAGTAAAACGGGCGCTGTACCGGTCCGTCTTGGTGAAGAGAGAGCTGAGCCGAAAGGCGAAGCTCTCAATTTACTGGTCGGTCTACGTTCCTATCCTCACCTATGGTCACGAACTTTGGGTGGTGACCGAAAGAACGAGGTCGCGAATACAAGCGGCCGAAATTAGTTTCCTCCGTAGGGTGGCCGGGCTCGGCCTTAGAGATAGGGTCAGGAGCTCGGACATCAGGAGGAGCTCGGAGTCGAGCCGCTACTCCTTCGCATCGAGAGGAGTCAGCTGAGGTGGTTCGGGCATCTAATTTGGATGCCTCCTGGACGCCTCCCATTGGAGGTTTTCCAGGCACGTCCAACTGGGAGGAGACCCCGGGGAAGACCCAAGACACGCTGGAGGGATTATATCTCTCGGCTGGCCTGGGAACGCCTCGGGATCCCCCAGAATGAGCTGGAAATTGTTGCGGGCGAGAGGGAAGTCTGGGTCAACCTGCTGGGCTTGCTGCCCCCGCGACCCGACCCCGGATAAAGCGGTGGAAAATGGATGGATGGATGGATGGTTCTCAAAGTGCTTTATGAGCTTGTTTTGTTTTTTGCCTCAAGGTCGTTCGATGGGGGGCGTCACGGTTGCTTCCGCTCTGCTTCTGGTGGCGACGGCGTCGCTCCTGACGAGCTCCGGCGTCCAGGCCGGAAAGATTCTGGTGTTCCCGGTGGACGGGAGCCACTGGGTCAACATGAACCTGCTGATCCAGAGCCTCCACGCCAGGGGCCACGAGGTCACCGTGGTCCGCTCGACCACCAGCTGGTACATCAAAGAAAGCGCTCCGCACTACCGCTCCATCACCGTCGCCTTGCCGTCGGCCATCATCATCGAGCAGGAGGACTTCTTCGTGAGCTTCGTGGTCAAGATGCTGGCGATTCACAAAGAGGGGGCGACTCTCAGCGGCTTTGTGAAGTTCTACTGGGAGATGCTCGACACGCTGTCGAAGATTCACCAACAGGCCAGCATGCTGGCCGTGAAAATGTTTGAGAACAAGACTCTGATGCAGAGTATTCGTGACACGCAGTATGACGTGGTTCTCCTGGACCCCGGGTTACCGGTCGGAGTTCTGGTGGCTCACGAACTGAAGCTGCCAACGGTTTTCAACGTGAGATGGGTCACCAGTGGAGAGGGACATGTCGTGGTGGCTCCGTCTCCAACATCCTACGTTCCAACCTCAGGATACGCCGTATCAGATAAGATGAACTTTGGGCAGCGGGTCAAGAATACATTCCAGTATGTTATCAACATGTGCATTGATAAGTTTATAGTATGCCCTCATTATGATAGACTGGTAGATCGGTACTTTGGTCCAGACGTGAACTTCTATGAACTTCTGCAAGGAGCTGACATCTGGCTCATGAGGGTGGACTTTGTCTTCGAGTTCCCCAGACCCACCATGCCAAACATCGCCTACATTGGTGGTTTCCAGTCAAAGCCTTCTCAGCCTTTATCTTCAGAGCTAGAGGACTTTGTTCAGAGTTCAGGAGAGCACGGCTTCATCCTGATGTCCCTTGGCACGCTGGTAAATGGCCTCCCGGAAGAAATCACCTCTGAAATCGCTGCTGCATTCGCCCAAATTCCCCAAAAGGTCATTTGGAGGCATGCCATGAAGCAGCCCCCCAAGAATCTGGGCAACAACACCCTTCTGGTGAAGTGGATGCCCCAGAACGACCTCTTGGGTCACCCAAAGATACGCGCCTTCGTGGCTCATGGTGGTACCAACGGGATCTACGAGGCCATGTACCACGGGGTGCCGATAATCGGCATGCCGCTTCTGTTCGACCAGTTTGAGAACGTGTTGAGGATGGAGGAGCGAGGCGCCGCCAAGGGGGTGGATGCCACCCGACTCTCCCGTCACAGCTTTCTGGAAGTGATACAAGAGGTTCTCCACAATCCCTCCTACGCAACTAACATGAAGCGCCTCTCCGCTCTCCACCGCGATAAACCGATGCATCCTCTGGAAACGGCCCTTTACTGGATTGAGTTTGTCATGAGGCACAAAGGAGCTTCACACTTACGCACCGAGTCCTACCGGATGCCCTGGTACGCCTTTCACTCCGTGGATGTCGCCTGCTGTCTGGTAGCAGTCTTGTTGACGCTGACGGCCGTCGTCGTGGCGTCAATACGATTCCTTTTCCTTCGACTGTGCGGGAGGAGAAAAAACAAAAAGGAGTAGTTAGTTTCTGACTCACATTTCAATGAATCAGTCTGGTTGAGCAACAGGGCTGGTGGTGCTCTGTACGAAACAGCCAGAGTCGTGCCGTTGCTCTAGCTGACGGCATCATCGGTGTGATGGTGCACCACTGTGGTCCGGACTGAAAGTACTTAGCCACTATTGGATGGGTTTCGATGTAATATCGTCAAGGCAAGGGGAGTCAACATGTCCAAAGACATGCACTCACCTGCCTTATTTCATGTTTGTTGATCATCATTTCAAAATAAAAGCTCTGACTTCATGTTGTGTATTGTCTTGTTATTTTCACTTGAACATATAAAATACAATCTGTCATACGTAAAAACAAACGTTACTTGAAAATGAAAGATATATATATATATATGATATATAAATATATATATACTATATAAATAAATATATATATATATATATATATATAATAAATACACTATAATATATGTATATGTATATATACTATATATAAGTATAGTATATATACATATATACTATATATATATATATATATATATATATATATAATATACAGTATACTATAATATATTTATACATATGCTATACTATAATATATATATATATATATATATATATATATATATATATATAATTTATGTTATATGTAATATATATACTATATAATATATATTATATATAAAATGTATAAAATATATAATAATTATATATATATATACTTTGAAGCAACGGTCTGTGTTAATTATTTTCCTGTACTTTTTAAATGGAATTCACACAGAATGAGCCGGCTCCTCTATACTTGTGATGTTTCTCATAGGCCTTATGTGTTATCTATTCTAAACCACTCTGACTTACAACCCACTAAAACCGCCTCTCAACGTCATCACGCTCTAACTGAGGATAGCAAGCCCACACACACACACACACACACACACACACACACACAAACACACACAAACATGTACCACCAGGAACCGCCGCGGATTTAGGATTAGCTTCATCCTCTTAGAAATGTCCGGTGGTGAAACCTTGTTGTTCGTGTCTCTTGTTGCTTTGCATGCGTTTAGTTCAGCTTATTTATTTCCACAAAAACAAAGCAAAGTAAATGTAACTTCTCCAAAAGACACCGGGTTATAAAGCGCCTGGAAATACTGAGTTCAAGTAGTTGTGTTCATCAAATAAGTTGAGTTAAAAACATTTTTAAAAGAGGAGGTTTCTTTGACAATAAAAATGTATTTTTAATCCAAAATAAACTCCCTTGTATCTGGATTTTGTTTTATTTAAAGATAAAGACGTCAGACACACATTTCTAAAGTATATATGTGATTAGATAATCTGTATATGCTACTCAGAGATACATTAACTGATACGGTGATGAGGTCGTTGTCTCCTCACCACTCCATGAATAAACTGCTTCTTTAAATAAGAAAAACACCTTGTATGCAGAGAAGTCTGATTCAAATCAACACATACATTAATTCATTATCATAAAAGTAAGTAAAAAGTTACAAGTAAACATTAAAAAAATTATAATATTGAGCAGATTTTTTTCAAATTTACACAGAACATATATATTTGTATTATTTAGTCGTCGGAATGGTTTCACAACGTCAAACTCCTAAAACAAGAACAAGTAGAACATATTTCAGGCTTTATTTACTGAAAATAGAAATCTTCAATATCATACTTGTAAAAGTATATATCGTATTTATATATAATACATTTTATTCAGAGAGTGCCGTATTACAGTGTAGAATACATTAACATATTAAATCTTTTATTCACACAAACAATATATAATGTTAATATGATACTAAGCTAGGCTAACTGGTTTTAAATTCATATTTAAAGGGCCAGTGTCGAGCTTTAACACCTCGTTACCTCACCACTGGATCGACTGAGTCCGACACACTTCTCCTTTAAAAGTGAAACACATATAAAATAAACATTTACAAAGTAAAGAGATTTATATCACTAACTTTTAGATATAAGTTTTGCTCCATGACTTCTGGAGTGCAACGCGACTCACTCCTTGACGCCACTTTTGTAAACCACCAGGTAGACCAGGACGGGGATGATGCTCACGGGGACCAGCGTGAGGGCGACCACCAGCTGCTGGGGGGCGTCCGGCAACAGCAGCTCCACCTGGGAGCAGTTGTGGAAGTAGTCTGAGTGGACGGAGAGGAAGAAGTCCTGGACCACGGGGTTTGGGTAGTAACAGCCAACCAGAGAAGAGAGCTCCTCCACGCACATCATCATCTCGTTGTACGGTCTGGAGAGAAGACCAGAGGATGAACAGGAGGTCAAGCTGCATCCTCTCCACCGACCACCAGGGGGAGACGCCTCTGGTTGTATAGAACTCTATGCTTCATGTGTTAAAGCTGCATTCTCTCTCCTGACCACCAGGGGGAGTCTCTTCTATTTGTATACAAGTATATGCTTGATTTATTAAAGCTGCATTCTCTCTCATGACCACCAGGGGGCGACTCCAAGATGATCCATTTTTCTTGTTTTGGGGCTTATTTTGTATTCTTGGGGGAATTAAATGATCAAATCTCCCGAGGCCCCGCCCCCTCCTCACCTGATGACCTCTGTGAGCGTGCACCAGTCCTCCGGGCGGACGGCCTCCATCTCTGTGTGGAAGCGCTCCCCACAGTAGCTGTGACTGAACTCCTCTAGCGCCCCCTCCTGGCAATGCCGGTCCGGAAACTCGTCGTCCTGGTCCTGAAACGCTTCTGCAGAGCAATTCATATCAATAATAAAGGTCCTCACAGAGCGGCACGGGGAACACATATGGTTCTTAAATAGTTCTATAAGAGGCTGTGTGGTTCTACGAAGAACCATCACCTGCTGGAGAACCATTCTCCGTTTGAGAAACCTTTATAGGTTCTTTGAAGAACTCTTTAAGGACATGTTTCTTTAGAGAACTGTGGTCAGAAAGGTTCTTCTTCTAAGGAAGCAGAAATGCTGCCTTAAAGAACCCTGTTCCGGGGGTTCTTTGAGATACCTTTATAGGTTCTTTAGAGAACTCTTCATAATTATCATGAACGTATTTCTTTACAGAACCCTGGTCTGAAAGGTTCTTTGTGGAACCAGAACTGGTTATTGTATGGCATCACTCTGAAGAACCATGTTTGGTTCCAGATGGTTCCTTCATGGTTCTGTGTACTCCAGGTCCTCGTTGGTGGAGCCTCTCACCGTCCTCTTCTGCGATGAACGTCTGGTTGTTGCCCAGTTCGTCCACCAGGTGGCGCGTCAGGTTGATGGCGTGCGTCGGACCTGCAGCCGAAGAATTCTTCATCTCTGGGGAATAATACAAATAATAAAATATGATGAAGTCTGAGAGATCCTGATCAATGAAGATCATCACGGTGATCGATAATATCGCCAAAAGTAATTAAAAGCAATATCAGATGTGTCGCTCTATAATAGTAAAACATTTAGACTGATTTAAGAAGAAATATAGTAAAAAATATTTTTTAAAAGTCACATTTTTATAAAACAATTCATTGTAAATGCAGAGAATTTATGACTTGAGATAAACTTATTTTTGGTTTTATGTTTAATAGATGTCTAACTCTATAATCATGAAACTTTGAGACTTCTTTATAAACAGTAAAAGAAAAAGAAAAAACATTTCTATTGAACATTTAGTTGTACAGAGTACAGAGAGTTTTTGATTTTTTAACAATGTGTCTCCTGTGACGATCCCCTGACATCGAGAAGGAAAGCCAGAGTCCCGTCGCTCCCCGCTCGTCTTCTGCTTTAAATAAGTGTTCCTCCTTCAATCTCTGGATGTTTAAATCATCGTGAGGCAACATGTGGAGCTCTCCAATGTTTCGAGTAAACAATAAACAAATAATTAAAACGCGGTCTCACCGGCGCCGGCCCTGGTGGGGGTCGGGGTCCCGTCCTGCTCCGTCAGGCAGCTGGCGGTACCTGAGGACACAGAGCGCCACGGGGACGCCGCCACGGGTCAGGAGAGCTGCCGCTCACACTCAGGGACAACAATGGAGCCCGGCGAACAGGACGCGCGTAAACAACAACAACAACAACAATCATTTAGCTAAAAGAAAACATGTGATAGTCCGTTAGATACGCACCGAGGAAGAGGACGAGGAAGAGCAGGTACAGCATCATGGTGGAGTGGCGAGGGGATGGCCGGGCGCCTTCCAGGCCGGCCGGTGGCCCCGAGGCGCCGGAGCCCAACCCCCTGTGTGTGTGTGTGTGTGTGTGTGTGTGTGTGTGTGAGTGTGTGTGTGTGTGTGTGTGTGTGTGTGTGTGTGTGAGAGTGTGTGTTGTGGTTGTGCATATGTGTGTGTGTGTGTGTGCATGTGTGTGTGAGTGTGTGTGTGTGTGTGTTGTGGTTTTGCATGTGTGCGTGTTGTGGTTGTGCATGTGTGTGTGTGTGTGTGTGTGTTGTGGTTGTGCATGTGTGGTCTGATGAGCTGACGAGGGAAGAGGAAGAGGAAGAGGAGGAGACGAAGGCCAGATAAGGATCCTGCTTTCCTTCTGACTTTCCAAACATCCGTCTGCATCAGGAGGTTTTCATCTTCATCACCATTTACTGTAGAAATGAACTGACCACCAGGGGGCGACTCCTCTGGTTGTATAGAAGTCTTTGTGATCTGCAGCTGGATGAACTGATTGAATCATATATTTGAGATGTTTTGTTGTTTATGATGTTTGTATGAAAGTAAACAAAAATCACAACCCGTGTTCCTTAGTCCCTCTCCGTCTGCTCGCCATAATCAAGAGGAAGTGATGGGTCCCTCTGGACCCTCTGTAGACCCTCTGGACCCTCTGTAGACCCTCTGGGCTCTCTGTAGACCCTCTGTAGACCCTCTGGGCTCTCTGTAGACCCTCTGTAGACCCTCTGGGCCCTCTGTAGACCCTCTGGACCCTCTGTAGACCCTCTGGGCTCTCTGTAGACCCTCTGGACCCTCTGTAGACCCTCTGGGCTCTCTGTAGACCCTCTGGACCCTCTGTAGACCCTCTGTAGACCCTCTGGGCCCTCTGTAGACCCTCTGTAGACCCTCTGTAGACCTTCTGGGGGCCCTCTGTAGACCCTCTGTAGACCCTCTGTAGACCCTCTTTAGACCCTCTGTAGACCCTTTGTGGACCCTCTGTAGACCCTCTGTGGACCCTCTGTGGACCCTCTGTAGACCCTCTGGGGGCCCTCTGTAGACCCTCTCTGGACCCTCTGTAGACCCTAACCCTCTCTCGTGCTCGGCTGGTCTCCTCCTCTTCCTCAGTCATCAAACCCTCTTCAGGGATTTCCTCCTCCACTTAGTAGCCGCGACGGGTTCTGGAGGACAGGAAGCCGGAGGAGGCGGAGCCTCCCAGAGCCTCCCAGAGCCTCCCAGAGCCTCCCAGAGCATGATGATGATGATGATGATGATGATGATGATGATGATGATGATGATGATGATGTCGATGGAGGCACAAAAAAAAACAACAAGCTGCCTGCCGTTTGTATCATTCTTGTTTTATTTGGTTAATTTTTATAAAGAGTTTATAAAGTGTGTTACATTACATTACATGACATGACATGTCATTTAGCAGACACTTTCATCCAAAGTGACTTACAATAAGTGCATTTCAACCTAGAGTACAAACTAAGAACAACAAGAATACAGAAAGTAACATTTCCTCATCATAGTCAAACTACAAAAGTACCATAATAAAATATTTAAGAGCCACTGAAGTGATAATCTGTGTTTAATCCAGATATAGTCTAAAGGTGCGTTTTCAGTTTCCGGTGAAGATGTAGAGACTTTCTGCTGTCCTGATGTCAGTGGGGAGCTGGCTCCACCAATCAGGAGCCAGGACAGCAGACAGTCTGATGTAGTGATGAGATGGAGGTGACGGAGTCACGAGTCGGTTGGCTGTTGCCGAGCGGAGCGAACGTGCCGGGGTGTACGGTGTGACCACATCCAGGATGTAGACGGGCCGATCCGTTCAGAGCACGGTACCAAGAACCAATGTTCTGAAGAGGATGCTGCTCCACCGGGAACCATGGAGAGAGAGGAGAGCGGGGTGGGTGGAGGAGCGGAGTGGTGTGGGAGGAGGAGTGGAGTGGTGTGGGTGGAGGAGTGGAGTGGTGTGGGTGAACCTCGGGAGGCTGAAGACCAGTCGAGCTGCTGCATTCTGGATGAGCTCAGAGGCCGGATGGCCTTAGCAGGTAGAGCAGCCAGGGGGGAGTTGCAGTAGTCGAGGTGTGAAATGACCAGAGCCTGGACCAGAACCTGGACCAGAACCTGGACCAGAGCCTGGACCAGAACCTGCACCGCCTTCTGGGTCAGAAGTTCCTGCCTGTCAGACGCAGAGACTTCCTGTTCCTCACTTCCTGTTCCCGACTTCCTGTTCCTGCTCTCTGAGGGTTCTTGTTGCAATATGCCAGAGTGCTTCTCGTAATGGCTTCAGTCTCCACCTCAGGAAGCTGGGGGGGGGGGGGGGGGGTGATGACCCTAACCCTAACCCTAGAGAAGCAAATCTCAAGGACGCGCAGCAACCAAATAACATTGTGATCGCCGTGCCGACCGCCGGACCAACGGCTGCTTCTGGAGGTCACGGAAAAGTGACCTGGACTATTGCTAATATATAATATATATTATATATATATATATATATATATATATATATATATATTTATATTATAATGTATTATATATATATATATATCATATTAAGTAATACAATTTCTGTTAAAATCTACACTTTAGAGGTCGTGACCTCAGCGCTGAGCGAGAGGTCGTGACCTCAGCGCTGAGCGAGAGGTCGTGACCTCAGCGAGAGGTCGTGACCTCAGCGCTGAGCGAGAGGTCGTGACCTCAGCGAGAGGTCGTCAGCGGCCGCGCCCTGAACGTGGCGCCCTGCCGTGGACCCTGCGGCTCCGCGCTGGGCGTGAACATCAGGGTGCACATCACCCCGTGTCGACCCCGTACGAACACGTCTCACGTCTCAGAGGAACGGAAACAACAGCTCCCCGGAGGGCATGCCGAGGTCAGCACACAGGAAGTGGTTTCACTGGCTGCAGGTGGTTCGTTTTTAAGGGTGGCAGCTTCTCAGATCTGCATCTCAGACCCAGGAGGAACGATCGTGACACGCTGAACACCTCGAGTAGGTAAGACCACGAGACCCCTTCAGGGACTGATTCTAGATCGTGTGATACATTTATGTTTTATATCATTTTTATATTTTATATTGTTTCATAACCATCTATATATATTATAATGATATACTATATATTATATAATATATAGATTCTAATCATTTATATAAATATTTATTATTCAAAACATCATCTCTTTCTTTAAAATGTCTTAAAAGTTGCTTTATAGTCTTAAATGTATTAACAATGTCATAAAATGTCTTAACAATGTCTAAACATGTATTTGAAATTTATTTTAAATGTAATTTAAATTTATTTTAAATTTATTTGAAATTTATTTTAAATTTCAAAAAACTCTCTTAAAATGTCCTTTAATTTCTTAACATTTCTAATACTAAAGTCATAGTTCTGTAGTTTGTAAAACATTTTTTATTTCCTTTCACATTTCAAAATAAAACTTTTAGTTTTGGGGTGAATCTGCAGAACTAATGTGATAATTAAGCTTTTAAAACTTTAAAACCATTATTGTCTCCCACAGACATGATTGTCAAATAATGATTGTCTGATAATAATAATAATAATAATAATAATAATAATAATAATAATAATAATAATAATAATAATAAGGTTAAAATAAAATTATGTTTGTTCCCTGATTAAAATAAAGAAATTAAATATTGGATAAATCCCAATAATAATTTTCCTCCCAACAGTTTTTTCTTTTATCTTTTTTAATGGAACCTCCTTATTAATATCTACATCCTATATATATATATATATATATATATATATATATATATGTGTGTGTATGTATATAATATCTTGAGACTACATTGAGACTCAGAGTATCCTCCCCGACCAGTGGAAGATGAAATGATAAAAGCTGATTGTGCAGACGGCCTTTGAAGGCCTCTCGCACGCGACGCTGACTGATCTGTTGACGGCGCCGCCCCCGGTTCCCCCGAGCCGACGGCCCGATGCCCGCCGCACGCTACCGGAGCGGGATGAGTCGGAGGGGAACCGGCTGAAGCTGTAAAGATAATTACAATAAAAAAAATTGAATGTTAACATTTCATTAAAATTTCATTATAATGTTCTTACAATTTTGTTACAATTTTGTTACAATTTCATTAAAATGTTGTTAAAATTTCATTAAAATTTCATTAACATTTTGTTAAAATGTTAAAATGTTGTTAAAATTTCATTAAAATGTCATTAATATTTTGTTAAAATTTCATTAATATTTTGTTAAAATGTTGTTAAAATTTCATTACAATGTTGTAAAAAAATATTTATTTTAAATGTATTAAAATGTATCAATATCTGACAATCTCTTAAAAATCATCCTTAATAGAAATAATGAATGATGGACGTCGGCTACGCGGACTACGACAGCGCCGACCTCTCCGTCTACTCGTGGAACGCCAGCAACGCCACGGACTTCGGCGGCGGCTGGGAGTCGGACTACTGCGAGGCGGGCGAGCAGGAGCTCGCCATCAAGGCCTTCCAGCTCGCCGCCTTCGGCCTGATGTTCCTGCTCGGCGTGGCGGGGAACGGCCTGGTGATCGCCACCTTCGCCGCCCGCCGCCGCCCGCGGCCGCGCTCCGTGACCGACGTCTTCCTGCTGCACCTGGCGCTGGCCGACCTCCTGCTGCTCCTCACGCTGCCGCTGCAGGCCGCCGTCACCCTGAGCCCAGGCTCCTCCCCCTCTGGCGCCCTCCACCGCGCCGCGCGCGCCGGCTACTCCGTCAACACGCACGGCGGCCTCCTGCTGCTGGCCTGCGTCAGCGCGGACCGCTACGCGGCGGTGGCCCGGCCGCACGCCGCGCTCCGGCTGCGCGGGCGCTTCCCGGCGGTCGGGAAAGCGGTCGCCGGCGCCGTGTGGCTCGTGGCGGCGCTCCTCAGCCTCCCCGAGGCGCTGTACTCCGAGGCCACGTGGCGCGACGGCGAGGCGTACTGCGGCGCGGCGAGATGCGAGCGGCTCAAAGCCTTCGCCGGCGGCGCCGTCGTCGCCGTCTTCTGCGCGTCCCTCGCCGTCATGGTGGCGTGCTACTCCTCGGTCGCCCGCGCGCTGTGGGACGGGGCCGCGCTGCGGCGGGGGACGCGGTGGCGCCGGCGGCGCACCCTGAAGCTCATGGTGGCGCTGGTTGTGGTCTTCGTGGCGTTCCAGCTGCCGTACGCGGCGGTGCTGTCGCGCAAGATGGCGGGCCCGTTCTGCGGCGTGCTGCTGGAGACCGTCACCTGCTCGCTGGCGTACGCCCGCTGCGGCCTCAACCCCGCCCTCTACGCCCTGGGGGGCGGGCGCTTCCGCCGCGACGTGCTGCGGCTGCTCCGGGACTCGGGCTGCCGGAGCTCGCAGAGCCCGGCTCGCAACGCCGCCTCCTGCTCCTCAACGCCTCCTGCTCCTCGCCGCCTCCTCTCCTTAACGCCTCCTCTCCTCGCCGCCTCCTGCTCCGCTGCTCCCGTGTGAGGCGACTCTGAGCCAATCAGAGGACCGCGGTTTTAATTAATTCCATTAAGGATTTCTGGTATTCATTGTTGTTATTTTTTTTATACATTTCTAAAAGTGTTTATTTTAATTTTATAATAACAATAATATAATAAATAACTTTTTTGAACAAATGTTGTTGATGCATCTGTACTAAAGTGTTGTCAACGTGTTGCAAACAGATTGTTTATTTTAATGTGTAGTTTTTCACCTTTTACACAAAACTTTTGTGCATTTAATAACTTAAAGACTCGTCTTTCTACCCACCATTCATAGCAGTGATATTTGTATTAATACCTGACATAGAAGCAGATGTTTACGAAACGTTTCCTCTGGCTGCAATGGGCCGCTCTGACCACTAGAGGGCAGTGTGGTGCAGCGGTGTCCTTTCAAAGAGACACCGTCAATGAAGCTGGCTGGAGCAGGTTACACCTCATCTCTATAATGATGTGTGTATGTATATATAAATAAATATATATATGTATATATATATATATATATATATATATATATATATATATATATATAGGTATATATATATATATATATATACATAGGCTGTATGTATATATAAACATATATATAAATATATGTTGATATAATATTGATATATAAATATAGGTTGTATATATACATATATAATATATGTAGATATAATATATGCATATATAGTATATGTATATAATATATGTATATATATGTAAAGTTCTGTTGATTGAGCAATCGAATCGTCCTTCTAGTGGTTTCTATGTGTTTGCCTCTTTCTCTCGCCTTGAGTTCAGAATTAAATCTTCTTTGAATGTCATATTTTTTAATTTATTTTCTATTCATCATTAGTTCTAAAGTTCTACCTTTCCTGTAAGCCCTTGAACGCGCCGCGCTCCATCAGCTCCCTCGTGCCGCTTACCAGGTGTGTGTGGCCTCGCAGGTGTCACGTGACGCTCATCACTAATGAACGTCCCAAAGGTCCCGTATGCAGCCGGCCCGACCCTGATTATCTGTAAGTTGCTGAACGTCACATATTCCACCTGGAACCTGGAGGCACTAGGACCCAGAAAGCTGCAGGGACCAACGCGCTGCTGCAGCCCTTCTCTCTCTCTCTCTCTCTCTCTGTCTCCCTCTCAGTCTCTCTCTCCGTGTCCCTGTTCCAGAGACACCGGTCCCCCCCCCCCCCCCCCCCCAGCAGATGGGGATCCTCCAGTCTTCCAGAGACCGGCTCTGCAGCTCCTGCACTCGTTTCCTCTCCCTTGTTTCTCTCCACCTGTGCAGAAGAACTGAAGTCTTCTCTTTTCCTGCCTCATCTTCATAGTTTTTTTCCTTCTCATCGCCGGCCTCCTGGAACTCTCCCCCCCCCCCCACCTCGTCCACTCAGCTGTCACCGCTCTGTCACCCTCAGGATATCCCCTTCCCCCCTCTCTCTAGGGTTTCATAACGCTTCAGGATCTCATTCAGAGTCGGGGGTGGATTTCCCTCCTGGTCTGAGACGGTGGACGTGAGGGGTCAGCAGAGTGGGGGGGGGGGTCATGGAAATCACCAGAGGTCACAGGCCGGGTACCTCACTGTGAACCACTAGCTACAGGATACTTTGTCTATGCGACTCCTTTTTGAGAGCTGAGGGGTGTTTCTGGTTTCCCATCATGGGGAACGCAGCCGGCAGCATGGAGGTGCCTCCGGGGCCGGAGGCGGCGGCCCCCCCCGCGGGCCCCCAGGGACGAGCGGGGCTCAAGCTCCCGGTGCCGCCCGGGGAGGAGCTGGAGCGGCGCTTCGGGGCCGTGCTGGTGAGTCCAGGCTTCGAGTCGCCCAACGAAACAGGAATGTGGAATATGTTGAAAATGTGCCGGTCGTCATGAACAAGCTCAGGGACGAGTACACAAGGTACAGCAGGTACACAGGCACACAGGTACACAGGTACACAAGAGGCCTTATACTGGAGCTTTAGCACTAGGTTGCAGAAGAATGAAGGGGGAGGGGGATATGGTGAATTTAATTAATTCAATTAATTCAATTTCATTTCATTTATTTATTTCATTTATTTTATTTATAAATGACGTTTCAACATGATGCCGGCTGCATTCCTCTGGCTGAGAAGCAATAAACAACGTAAAGATTAGAGATTAAAGACGGGAACACGTAAAGACGTGAAGATTAAAGACGTGAACACGTAAATACGTAAAGACTTAAAGTGGTAAATGTGTTAAATCGTAAAGACCAAAAGGCAGAAAGTCGTAAATAAGACCAAAAGATGCAAAGACGTAAAGACGCAAAGATGCAAAGTGCAAAATGCGTGAAGGCGTAAAGTAATAAAGACGTTAAGACGTAAGGACGTGAAGACGTAAAGACGCAAAGAATAAAGACGTGAAGACGTTCAGACCAAAAGGCGTTAAGACCAAAAAACGCAAAGATGCAAAGTGGTAAATGCGTAAAGACGTAAAGTTGTAAAGACGTTAAGAGGAAAAGGCGTAAGACACAAAGACGTAAAGGACGTGAAGACGGAAAGATCAATAGACGCAAAGATGCAAAGTGGTAAAAACACAAAGGCGCAAAGTGGTAAATGCTTAAAGTTATAAAGTTGTAAAGACGAAAAGACGTAAAGACGCAAAGTGGTAAATGTGTAAACTTTACGACTTTACGGCTTTACGGCTTGGAGCCTTCTTCAGTCTGAGTCGTCACATTGAAAAGTGGTTTTCTGAGCCGATGACAGTCGGCCAATGAGCTTTGAGCTGTGACATGTGACGCAGCGCTTCTGAGAGAAAAAACAAAGAAAAACATCAAAATGGAGTCATAACGTTAAAGTTCACGAACTTCTGGTCAAAACACTTTAATTCTTTTAGTGTTCATCACTCAGAGTGAAGCTGCTGCAGCCGACCAGACATCCCATAAACCAGCCTCAGCTTTTGCATGCAGGCGGCTGTTTGCATATGAAGCCTTAGCTTACACACACAAACACACACAGACACACACAGACACACACACACACACACACACACAGACACACACTCTACACACAAAATCTCCTGTTCTTTAGAGAAGAAACTCCGTCTGCATACAAACCAGCCAGTAAAAGTGAGAGATCTGAATCTGAGTCTGAAGCCACGGCAGTGTTTTCAAACTGAGAGAATCGCTATCAGTGCTGCGATGTTTGTGACCCCCCCCCCCCCCCCCCCCATTCTCTCTCCTGGCCACCAGGGGGAGACTCCTCTGGTTGTATAGAAGTCTATGCTTCATGTGTTGAAGCTGCATTCTCTCTCCTAGACACCAAGGGGAGACTCCTCTGGTTGTATAGAAGTCTTTGCTTTACACACTGTCGCAGGATGCAGATTTAGGTGATTAGAGCATAAAGCCGGCTGCGGCGCTCTGGAGGCGGGGTTTCTTAGACGGGGCTCTGGAGGCGGGTTAGGGTTAGGATTCCTCTCCCGTTTCCATCGCTGTGAAACCGTGTTTCATTGGGCAGGAACAAAGTCGCCCCCTAGTGGTCAGGAGAGAGAATGCAGCTTTAACACATGACGTTGGCTTCTATACAACCATAGTGTATATATTTGTAGTCCCTTTTTGGCGTGAAGCGTATTGAGAGTCGCTCCAACACTTTTAGTCTCTGAAGCGTGAGAGTGAGCTGGCTGTGGGTCCGTGAGAACCGCCACGTATCGATCGCCAGGCTGATCGATCACATTCACATCCCGCCCTCAGCAGCATTGATTAGCATGTGCTCTCTACATGACCCTGGTCCTGGTCCCGGTCCCGGTCCCGGTCCTGGTCCTGGTCCTGATCCTGGTCTCGGTCCTGGTCCTAGTCCCTCTCCTGGTCCTGGTCCTGATCCTGGTCCCGGTCCTGGTCCTGGTCTCTGAACGTAACATGCTAGAAATCTTCACAATGTTGCGACCGCATCACATTCCTCAGTCGCTCTTCATCATCGGGAGGCGTGAAGAAGATGAGAGATATGGATTAGACCTGTTATAAAGTGTGTGTGTGGGGGGGGGGGGTATATGTGTGTGGAACAGTTTGTTCTCATTGTTGCAAACAGAGCAACATTTCTAATGTGTCTTTGTTCTTCTCCGTCACGTGTTAATCAGAATGGATAATATATATTAATATATTATGATATATTAGAATATATTAGAATATATAATATATAATCATATATTATATATTATAGTGATTAAATATCATTATAATATAATGCGATGCTCCTGTGTTCAGGGCACGATGAATCTCCCTCCAGACAAAGTGAAGCTGCTCAGCCAGTACGACCAGGAGAAGAAGTGGGATCTGATCTGTGACCAGGTGGGTCACGTGACCGGTGTGGGGGGGGGGGGGGGAGGCTCGTTGAGATCACAGCTCATTTGCATAAAAAATGTTGCGTAATCACACTGTGCAGCACCGCAATCAGAGTTACATAGAGAGGGTGTGTGTGTGTGTGTGTGTGTGTGTGTGTGTGTGTGTTTCAGGAGCGGTTTCAAGTGAAGAATCCACCGTCTGCTTATCTGGAGAAGCTGAAAAGTCACCTGGACCACGGGGGGGTCAGTCGGAAGGTGACATCAATATAATGATCTTTGTGGCAGAGAATGACACACACTCACATAACCACACACACACACTCACACAACCATACACACACACACACACACACACACACTCACACACTCACACACACACTCACACACACCCTCATGCAATTTCTCCTGCTATTTTCTTAATGAATTTCTTCTTTATTATTTCCCCTATAGTCTCCTCATCGTCATGGTTACGTGAAGCACATTAAATTAAATGAACAGATAATAAATCCATTGTGCTGATTGGTTGAATATTCATCAGGAGCACAGGGGAGAATTTGAATTGATTTTGATCCTGATGATGCAATCATCAAAGTGGTTCAATATATATATATATATATATATATATATATATATATATATATATATATATATATATATATATATATATATGTATATAAATGTATATGTGTATTTTGATATACATACTGTTTGTATATATATTTAAATATATTTAAATATAAATATATATAAATATATATATATATATATATATATATATATATATATATATATATATATATATATATATATATATATATTGCTTTGGCAGACGTTAAATCTTTCAATAAATAAAATGACTCGGGTGACATTTTGTATTTAGATGACATCAGTTTTCTACTTTTTGATTGAATTACATTAGTCATGATTTGATTTGATTTGAGGGATCAGGGAGATTTCCTGAGTTCATGGTGATTTCCTTTTCGATGTGATTTGTTCTCACTGACTTCACATCTCCCCCCGTTCAGTTCAAGCGGCGCGTGCAGGAATGCACTCAGACCCTCAGAGAGCTGGAGATCTCCCTGAGGACCAACTCCATCGGGTGAGTCTCCTCCTGGCTCCTTTAAATTTATATATTGAAAAATTATTATTTAGATATCAAAATAATTATTTAAGTAGTATATATATATATATATATATATATGAGAAACATTATTTAAGTACATATATATTTATAAACACATTTTTTGAGTGTATAAACAGTATATGTTAAAAACTAGTTATTTATATATTTATATAACTATATATATATAAAATTAATTATTTAAGTATATATATATACATGTATATAAATTATATATAATAAATATATATATATATATATATATATATATATATATATATATATATATATAATTATTTGTTTTAAGTTTGTAGTTTTATTATCTTAAAATTGGATTTCAGAAAATAATATGAAAAATATAATGATTGTGACTGGAGGTCAATGATTCTCAGGCGTCATAAGAAAAATAAAAAATAAATAAAAAAGGGGATAAAACTAAGATAGAATAATTTAGAGATGTTCTCGGTAAAACATGTGAAATAAATATGTTAAAAAAGAAGACAAGAACAATCTGAAAGAATATGACGGTGAAGATGCTCCTCCTCTCTACTTGACGCTCCTCCTCTCCACCCGACGCTCCTCCTCTCCACCCGACGCTCCTCCTCTCCACCTGACGCTCCTCCTCTCCACTTGATGCTCCTCCTCTCCACCTGTCCTCCCTCCAGCTGGGCTCAGGAGTTCCTGGACGAGGAGAACCGCGGCCTGGACGTTCTCGTGGACTACCTCTCCTTCGCCCACGGCGCCGTCTCGTAGGTATCCGCCGGGCGCCCTTTTGTCGCGTCGCCCTCACGCCGCCGCCCCTCACGTGTCACGTGACTCTCGGCAGACACGAGGCGGAGGCGCCGGTCCTCGGCACGCCGCCCGCAGAGAAGAGCGCGGAGCGCTCGCTGGAGGATCTGAGCAGGAGCGCCAGCAACTCCCCCACGCACCGCGGCTCCAAGGCCGGCAAGGCCTTCACCGTCAGGTACTGACCACCAGGGGGCCAGCATCGGTTCTCCGTGGCTTCTCTAAAGAACTGTCAGTAAATCGTTCTCTAAGGTACCTGGACCTGAAAGGTTCTCTAAAGAACCTGGACCTTAGAGTCTCAGGAACCTGGACCTGAAAGGTTCTCTAAAGAACTGTCAGGAAATTGTTCTCTAAAGAACCTGGACCTGAAAGGTTCTCTAAAGAACTGTCAGGAAATCGTTCTCCAAGGAACCTTGACCTGAAAGGTTCTCTAAAGAATCTGGACCTGAAAGGTTGTCTAAAGAACCTGGACCTTAGAGACTCAGGAACCTGGACATGAAAGGTTCTCTAAAGAACCTGACATTAGAGACTCAGGAACCTTGACCTGAAAGGTTCTCTAAAGAATCTGGACCTGAAAGGTTGTCTAAAGAACCTGGACCTTAGAGACTCAGGAACCTGGACCTGAAAGGTTCTCTAAAGAACCTGGACCTTAGAGACTCAGGAACCTGGACATGAAAGGTTCTCTAAAGAACCTGGACCTGAAAGGTTGTCTAAAGAACTTGGACCTTAGAGACTCAGGAACCTGGACATGAAAGGTTCTCTAAAGAACATGGACATTAGAGACTCAGGAACCTGGACATGAAAGGTTCTCTAAAGAACCTGGACATTAGAGACTCAGGAACCTGGACATGAAAGGTTATCTAAAGAACCTGGACCTGAAAGGTTGTCTAAAGAACTTGGACCTTAGAGACTCAGGAACCTGGACATGAAAGGTTCTCTAAAGAACCTGGACATTAGAGACTCAGGAACCTGGACATGAAAGGTTCTCTAAAGAACCTGGACCTGAAAGGTTGTCTAAAGAACTTGGACCTTAGAGACTCAGGAACCTGGACATGAAAGGTTCTCTAAAGAACCTGGACATTAGAGACTCAGGAACCTGGACATGAAAGGTTCTCTAAAGAACGTGGACATTAGAGACTCAGGAACCTGGACATGAAAGGTTCTCTAAAGAACCTGGACATTAGAGACTCAGGAACCTGGACATGAAAGGTTCTCTAAAGAACCTGGACATTAGAGACTCAGGAACCTGG
Source organism: Liparis tanakae (assembly GCA_036178185.1). Classification (NCBI taxonomy): domain Eukaryota; kingdom Metazoa; phylum Chordata; class Actinopteri; order Perciformes; family Liparidae; genus Liparis; species Liparis tanakae. The sequence continues at coordinate 1,222,568 of CM070105.1, read as the reverse complement.
ACATGAAAGGTTCTCTAAAGAACCTGGACCTGAAAGGTTGTCTAAAGAACTTGGACCTTAGAGACTCAGGAACCTGGACATGAAAGGTTCTCTAAAGAACCTGGACATTAGAGACTCAGGAACCTGGACATGAAAGGTTCTCTAAAGAACCTGGACATTAGAGACTCAGGAACCTGGACATGAAAGGTTATCTAAAGAACCTGGACCTGAAAGGTTGTCTAAATAGCCTGGACCTTAGAGACTCAGGAACCTGGACATGAAAGGTTCTCTAAAGAACCTGGACCTTAGAGTCTCAGGAACCTGGACATGAAAGGTTATCTAAAGAACCTGGACCTTAGAGTCTAAGGAACCTGGACCTCACGTTCTCTAACCTGCAGATTGACCTCTCTCCATCACAGGAGAGGTCAGCGCAGCTCTCGGGCCGCCAGCCAGACGGACGACGTGCACCTCTGTGTCATGTGTCTACGGGCCATCATGAACTACCAGGTACTGACAGCAGTAATTAAACACGAGTTACAGCTGCATTCTCTCTCCTGACCACCAGGGGGCGACTCTTCGAAATAATGAGATATTACAAATTTTTACTTTTTATTATTTATATTTTTTATCTATTCTACACACAACTAATTTATGTGAAGCGAAACAAGTTAAGTAAACAAATAAATCCAATTTAAGAGGTACATATAATAAAATATAATAACTTTACTCTTTAGTCTTTATTAATTCACATTTTAAAAAGTTGTTGAAATTCATACTGTTTTGTCATTAAGAAGTAAAATATGATAAAGAGATATTAAACGAAATTATAATTAATTCTTGAATCAAATAAAAATATATAAATAGAGTTATAACTTTAAAAAATTGGTTGAAAAGTTAAAAAACATGTATTATTATTTTAAATATTTCAGCTATTATCTAATTATTTGACAAAATATTAAAAGAAGAATTTGATTTATATCATGTTCATACTTTATATTTTTATTAAGAAATAAAATGTATATGATTACAGTGTGTGTGTGTGTGTGTGTGTCTGTGTGTGTGTGTGCGTGTGTGTGTGTGTGTGTGTGTGCGTGTATGTGTGTGTGTGTCTGTGTGTGTGTGTGTGTGTGTGTGTGTGTGTGTGTGTGTGTGTGTGTGTGTGTGTGTGTGTGTGTGTGTGTGTGTGTGTGTGTGTGTGCGTGTGTGTGTCTGTGTGTGTCAGTCTGGGTTCAACCAGGTGATGAAGCATCCCCGCTGCGTCAACGAGATCACGCTCAGTCTCAACAACCGGAACCCGAGGTACACCAACCTTTATATATTATATTGTATATATATATATATATATATATATATATATATATATATATATATTATATACAGTATATATATATATATATATATGTATGTTTATTGTCATATTTTCATATAAATAATATCAGATCTGAGCTCATGAAGTTCTGAGGACTAAATGCACCTTTTCTGTTCCTCAGGACGAAAGCTCTGGTTCTGGAGCTGCTGGCGGCCGTGTGCCTGGTGAGAGGCGGTCATGACATCATCCTCTCCGCCTTCGACAGCTTCAAAGAGGTTCTTTAGACTCCTACTACCCCCCCCTCCCTCCCCCGTCCGTGCGTCAGCTGCTAGGCCCAGTTGTCCCGCCCCCCTGAAGAGGCCTACGTAGATATGTGGAACACTTGTTGAGTCGACCTCTGACCTCCTCGGCAGCAACTGTTCACCCGACGCAGACAGACCTGAACTAGGAGGCTCTATTATTAGTGATGTTGGAGCGTTTCAAACCTGCCCAGCAACAAGGAATTCTGGTTCAGATCCTTTTCATTATTATTATTGAAGATGCACTTAAAACCAGAACCAACACTACCACTTTAGTCCACAGGGGGCGCCAGAACCAACACTACCACTTTAGTCCACAGGGGGCGACAGAACCAACACTACCACTTTAGTCCACAGGGGGCGCCAGAACCAACACTACCACTTTAGTCCACAGGGGGCGATAGAACCAACACTACCACTTTAGTCCACAGGGGGCGCCATAACCAACACTACCACTTTAGACCACAGGGGGCGACAGAACCAACACTACCACTTTAGTCCACAGGGGGCGCCAGAACCAACACTACCACTTTAGTCCACAGGGGGCGCCAGAACCAACACTACCACTTTAGTCCACAGGGGGCGCCAGAACCAACACTACCACTTTAGTCCACAGGGGGCGCCAGAACCAACACTACCACTTTAGTCCACAGGGGGCGCCAGAACCAACACTACCACTTTAGTCCACAGGGGGCGCCAGAACCAACACTACCACTTTAGTCCACAGGGGACACCAGAACCAACACTACCACTTTAGATAATAAAGATAATATTTGTTTTTTATATAAAATAATATATAATAAAGTTATTAAAGATTATATTAAAGATTTGCTTTAAATAAATGAATACAATAAAAGATAATAAATATAATACTTTTTTTGAATAAATAAAAGATAATAAAGATATATAAAATAATAAATACAATATATTAGTTTAATCCTCCAGAATATCGGCAAAGAAGACATGAAACTTGTTGTTGCTCAACTGTGGAGAGAAACGTTGGCGGAGGTAGAGAAGCAGGATCATGTTCCCAGCAGCTGAACGTCGGCTTTGTTTTGGCTGTCAGGTCGGATGCATTATTAAGCAGGACATGAGTGGATCGAAAAGGGGCGGAGTCAGAGAGGGGGGTGGGGGTGTTGGTAAAAAACAATGATCATTTTACCACCGCCTCGTATGTGTGATGCATAAATAATTAAATCCTGCAAGAAGAAAAGTGAGGCGCTGGTTTTATTGTTGTTTATTGTTTGTTTTTGTCCCTGAAAACTTTACTCCCAACAAACAAACAAACAAACAAACAAACAGAGGCGCTCTCCTCTGTCAACCCTGACCGGATGACCTGGATCAAACGTTTCCATTGTATTGTGTTGCTCTCGTTGTGAGCACACTGCCCCCTTGTGGGCACATGTGGAGACACACCTCAAGGCTATTGTTCATCTCAGAGGACTTCACCCTACTGCATTTATTTATATAAACATCAAGTTGATTATCGATGATTAATTACTGATCAGACTGATTCGTTATAATAATTCTGTTGACTGTTTGTTGTTGTTGTTATTGTTGTTTCTTCAGGCGTGTGGAGAGAGAAGTCGTTTCGAGAGGCTCATGGAGTATTTCAGCCACGAAGACAGCAACATTGACTTCATGGTGACGAGAACCTCCCTCTGATTTAATAATGACACAGATAATCAAATGATGGAGCATGTATCTTTTCAGATCATTTTTGTTGTTGGTGTAATACTCTTTTCGTCTGGCTGTCTGTTTTAATAATTCCTCTGTTTTCGCTGCACAAATATGCAGATATTAAGTTATATATAAAAAATATTTTCAATTCAATCTGAATTCAGTTAATTTATATATATAACAGATTTGGGTCAAATATGATAATAATAAATTGGAAAAAGCAAAATTTAAATAATAAAAAATGTAATAAATGTAGTTAATATATATTTATATACATATATTTTTTATTACATTTTTTAATATTATTAAAATTTTACTTTTTCCAATTTACCCAAACATTAAAAATATTTCTTAAGATAATAATACAAACAAATAAATTAAAAATGTATTCATAATATACAAAACAATATGTATATATATATATATATATATATATATATATGTTTAAATATATTATTTTTTATGAATTTATAAAATGTATTCACAGAAGCCACCTTTTTTTCTCACTGGATTTCCGTAAATGGAAGAATATAAATGATACATTATATAATAATAATAATAATATATATATATATATATATATATATATATATATATATATTTATATATATATTTATATTTAAATATATTTAAATATATATACAAACAGTATGTATATCAAAATACACATATATATTTATATACATGTATATATGTATATATACACATACATATACATATTTTATATATATATATATATATATATATAAATATATTATGTATAAAGTACACATAGAGTCCAGTAACGTGAAGCAGTTCCTCCGTCTGTCCACCAGGTGGCCTGTATGCAGTTCATCAACATCGTGGTCCACTCGGTGGAGAACATGAACTTCAGAGTCCACCTCCAGTACGAGTTCACTCGCCACGGGCTGGACGACTACCTGGAGGCCTGTTCGACCTTTGACCTCTGACCCTGACACCTTGAAACGTTCTTATCTGCGTGGCGACTCTCCGTAACCCGCTGTCCTTCTTCTTCACGCCCAGAGGTTGAAGTTCACGCAGAGCGACCGGCTGCTGGTGCAGATCCAGGCCTACCTGGACAACGTGTTCGACGTGGGCGCCCTGCTGGAGGACGCCGAGGCCAAGAGCGCCCTGCTGGAGCACCTGGAGGAGCTGCAGGAGCACAACGCCCTGGTAGACGTGCTGCTCACAGACACACACACACACACACACACATGCACACGCACACTGAACCCACAACGCGTGACCCTCCTCCGCAGCTGAGCTGCAGGCTTCAGGAGAGCGAGAGGCAGGCGATGGAGAGCGTGACGGCCGTGGAGAAGAAGCTCATCCAGACCAGGAAGGAGGTGGAGCTCCTCAAGGTACAGGCCCCGCCTCCAAGTCCATTTGTATTTAAAGCAACACTACAACTTGAGTCCTTTTATATAGACTTCTATACAACCAGAGGAGTCACCTCCTGGTGGTCAGGAGAGATGATGCAGCTTCAACACATGCAGCATAGACTTCTATACAACCAGAGAAGTCGCCCCCTGGTGGTCAGTAGAGAGAATGCAGCTTTAACACATGAAGCAGAGACTTCTATACAACCAGAGGAGATATGGTGATGCGTTAGTGATGTCGTCATGGATACATAGATCTGCTTCCTGTGTGTCCTAGGAGGGTCTCCGTGAATCCGCCTCTCAGCTGACTCTCCTGCAGCAGCGAGAACGAGAGAGCGAGCTCGAGCGTGAGCAGGAGAGAGAGGGGGCGAGAGAGAGGGAGAAAGAGAGGGAGAGAGAGAGGGACCGGGCCACCGAGGCCCTGAAGGAGCTGGAGGTCAAAGTTCAGGCTCTGGTGGAGCTGGGCTTGGTGCGACTGCAGCGCTCCTCCTCCGGACGCCTGGACCTGCAGCTGGTCCCCGTCGTCCAGGCAACGCGACCAAGTGAGTGGACGCAAATAAACCGTACGAGGAGATATTCAGGATTCAGGGAGTTATTGAGAGAAAACTATAATATCCTGAGGTTTTATCAAAGTAATGAACGTCTCGTTGTTCCCCGACAGCCGAAGAAGACGATTCGGGGGAAAAACTTGAGGCTCCGCCCCCTTCCACTGATCCTCAGCCTCCCATCTCTGAGGCTCCTCCTCCTCCAGGCACAACTCCTCCTCCAGACTCAACTCCTCCTCCTCCTCCTCCTCCTCCTCCTCCTCCTCCTCCTCCTCCTCCTCCTCCTCCTCCACCTCCTCCTCCTCCAGACTCAACTCCTCCTCCACCTCCCCCTCCTCCACCGCCACCACCCCCGATGGCTCCACCACCCCTGCTGCCTCCTGGAGGTGGTACGACCCACTTAGACGGCGGCTCAGGTGAGTTTTTATTATTTTAATTTGACCTGAAACATTCAGTCACATCATCACTTCGGCCGCTTTGTGTTTTTTTGTGTGTAAGTTTGTTTTTTCTGCCAAAAGGTTTTTTATGTTCAGGTCCTTAAAAAACTGTATTTAATTTAAATAAGTGGTACAACTATATGTATGTATGTATGTATGTATATATATATATATATATATATATATATATATATATATATATATATATATATATATATAGATATATATATATATAGATATATATAAATTACATAATCCAAATGTAAGAATTGGCATATTAAAAAACACTTGACCAAAGTAGCAATTAAATAAAAACATAATAATAACATGTAAAAATAATAGAGGAAAGCCAGGAGAATAAACCTTATTTCCCTGTGTAATACTAGTATGTAGTATTATAATAATCACAGTATAACCGTTGTTATTTCCCTCCCCCCAGGCTGCAGGAAGAAGAAGGCCATTCTAACCAAACACCGCATGCCGCTGTTGAACTGGCAGCCGCTCCAATCCAACCAGGTGGCCGGGACCATCTTCACGGAGCTGGACGACGACAGCGTCCTCCAGGTTCTACCCGTTTGACCCGTTTGACCCGTTTGACCCGTTTGACCCGAATGACCCGATTGACCCGAATGACCCGATTAACCCGTTTGACCCGATTCAGTCCTCTGAACTGAACCGTGATGTTTCTTAGTCGAGTTTCTATTTGTTATTCATTTTATATATATATATATTTCTATTTTACGTTAATGTTTTTTTCTTATTTTCTATATATTTATATATTTTTTCTATATATTTCTTCTATATTCATATGTATATATATTTTTTATATATATGAATATATATTTATATACATATATTTACTTATATATAACTATAAATGTATATATTTTTTGTATAGATTTATACATGATATATTTATTATTTAGAAACATGTTTAATTGTTTTTTCTCTCTTTTTCATGCAGTAACAATACAACTTCTAATCCCGACATGTATACATTTAAATATTATATATATATATATATATATATATATTTATATATGTTTCTATACTGTATATATATTAATATATACAAATATATATATATATATATATATATATTTTAACATATATATATATATACATATATATATATATATGTATATATAATTTTATTTGATTTATGAGTATATTTAATTGTCCCTCTCCTTTTGCTGCAGTAACAAACTTTAAATCTCGTCCCGTCTCAGGAGCTCAACATGGAGACCTTTGAGGAGCAGTTCAAGACCAAGGCCCAGGCGGCCCCCGCCGACCCGGGGACCCTCACGATGAAACGGGCCCACAAGACCCCCAGCAAGGTGTCCCTGATGGAGCCCAACAGGGCCAAGAACCTCGCCATCACGCTGCGCAAGGAAGGCGTGGCGGCGGCGGACATCTGCTGCGCCATCGAGACGTAGGTACCCGGGTCAGGTGACCCTCCTGGTCAGGTGACCCTCCTGGTCTGGGCTGGCCTTTAACCCCCCCCCCCCCCCCCCGCCCTCTGCAGGTACAACCAGAGAGCCCTGAGCCTGGACTTCCTGGAGCTGCTGGAGCGCTTCATCCCCACGGAGGGCGAGGCGCGGCTCATCCACGCCTACGAGTGCGAGGGCCGGCCCCCGGAGGCGCTCAGCGAGGAGGACCGCTTCATGCTGCGCTTCAGCCGCATCCCCCGGCTCCCGCAGCGCGTCGGCACGCTCACCTTCATGGGCAACTTCCCCGAGAGCGTGCAGCTGCTGCAGCCGGTGGGTGTCATGGGGGGGGGGGGGGGGGGGGGCATGTCATCTACTGTGAGGTGACCCCCTCTCTGTTCTCCGTCTCTCCGGCAGCAACTGGACGCCGTCATCGCCGCCTCCATGTCCATCAAGTCCTCCGGCAAGCTGAAGAAGATCCTGGAGGTGAGAGCAGCTTCTACTGTGTTTCTACTGAGTTTTCACTGCTTCTTTATTGTGGTTGTATCATGTTTTATTGTGTTTTTATAATTTTTTACATTTTAAATTGTTTTTTATTGTTTTTTAATTTTTCAATTGTGTTTTTATTGATTTCAAATGTTTTCAATTGTGTTTTACTTTTTTTAAATGGTGTTTTAATTGTGTTTTTACTTTGTATGTATTGTGTTTTATTGTGTTTTTACTTAGTGTTTTACTTTTCTCACGTCTTTCCTTGGTCAAATTGTAACAACATATTTTCTTTGAAGGAGACAAAGCTTTCTTGTTTCTCCTCTTCGTGCTTCCTGCAGACGATTCCACTTGTTTACTTGTTGTTTGTTGTTCTCTGATACATTGTTTGTGTCTCTGCTTTGAAGGTCATCTTAGCGTTTGGGAACTACATGAACAGCAGCAAGCGGGGGCCGGCGTACGGCTTCCGGCTGCAGAGCTTAGACCTGGTGAGGAACCCTGAAAACTGCGCTGAACAAATCTCACTTGTAACCGTTGTTGTTGTAATTGTTGTTGTTGTTGTTTTCTTTTCTCAAGCTGTCGGACACAAAGTCGACAGACCGGAAGCAGACGCTGCTGCACTTCATCGTCGGCGTCATCCAGGAGAAATACCCCGACGCCCGGGCCTTCTGCTCCGAGCTGCACTTCCTGGACAAGGCGGCGCTGGGTGAGCAACAATATGGGAGGTAGTCGCCCCCTGGTGGTCAGGAGAGAGAAGGCAGCTTTAACACATGAAGCATAGACTTCTATACAACCAGAGGAGTCGCCCCCTGGTGGTCAGGAGAGAGAAGGCAGCTTTAACACATGAAGCATAGACTTCTATACAACCAGAGGAGTCGCCCCCTGGTGGTCAGGAGAGAGAAGGCAGCTTTAACACATGAAGCATATACTTCTATACAACCAGAGGAGTCGCCCCCTGGTGGTCAGGAGGGAGAATAAATATGAAATGGTCATCATAGTGTGTAATTTGTGTAGTTTCAACAGTGCAGGACAACGTTACATCACGGTTATGACGTCATTTTGTTTAGTTATAGTAATAGAATATATATATATATACATAAAAACCTAAAACCAGACCTTGTGATGATCCCCATGAGCACGTGGAGTTGAGCTCGGCTCTCTTGTAGTTTCCCTCGACAGCATCCTGCAGGACGTGCAGGCGCTGCAGAGCGGCATGGAGGCCACCAGGAGGGAGTTCTCCGTGGAGAATGAGAACCCGGTTCTGCAGACGTTCCTCAGCAGCAACGCCGAGCTGCTCCACTCGCTCACATCTGACGGGAGAACCGCCCAGGTCGGCCCAAAATAAATCTTTTACTGGATTATATATATTTGTATATATACTGTATGTATATATATATATATATATTGCATATATATATATATATATATATATATATATATATATAAATATATATTTATTTTATATTTATATGTATTAGATATATTATGAATGTATATTTAATTATTTATATATATTATATATATACTTTTACTTTTACTGTATTATATATATATATATATATATATATATATATATATATATATATCTTTGAGTACTGAGAAAAGCGCTATATAAATCGAAATTATTATTATTATTATTATTATTATTATTATTATATATATATATATATATATATATATATATATATATATATATATATAGTAAAAGGCTGTTAATACCATAATATATATATATATATATATATATATATATATATATATATTTATATTTATATTTATTTATTCCATCTGAAGTCTCTGTTCTCGTCCTGCAGGATGTTTATGACTCGGTCGTGGAGTACTTTGGAGAGAGCTCTAAAGCCACGCCCCCCTCCGCCTTCTTCCCCGTGTTCCTCCGGTTCATCAGAGCCTACAAGGTCAGAGGTCACCCCCTCACTCATCCCGGAATTAAGCAACGAGGAGAACCCCAAAAAGAACCTTATTGTCTTCCTCCGACAGCAAGCGGAGCAGGAGAACGAGCAGAGGACCAGACAGCTGACCGGCGACGCCCCGACCACGCCCCCCAAACCCCAAGCCAAGACGGTAACGATTCGCCAGAACCAACACTACCACTTTAGTCCACAGGGGGCGCCAGAACCAACACTACCACTTTAGTCCACAGGGGGCACCATAACCAACACTACCACTTTAGTCCACAGGGGGCGCCACAACCAACACTACCACTTTAGTCCACAGGGGGCGCCAGAATCAACACTACCACTTTAGTCCACAGGGGGCGCCAGAACCAACACTACCACTTTAGTCCACAGGGGGCGATAGAACCAACACTACCACTTTAGTCCACAGGGGGAGCTAGAACCAACACTACCACTTTAGTCCACAGGGGGCGCCATAACCAACACTACCACTTTAGTCCACAGGGGGCGCCATAACCAACACTACCACTTTAGCCCACAGGGGGCGCCATAACCAACACTACCACTTTAGTCCACAGGGGGCGCCAGAACCAACACTACCACTTTAGTCCACAGGGGGCGCCAGAACCAACACTACCACTTTAGTCCACAGGGGGAGCTAGAACCAACACTACCACTTTAGTCCACAGGGGGCGCCATAACCAACACTACCACTTTAGTCCACAGGGGGCGCCATAACCAACACTACCACTTTAGCCCACAGGGGGCGCCATAACCAACACTACCACTTTAGTCCACAGGGGGCGCCAGAACCAACACTACCACTTTAGTCCACAGGGGGCGCCAGAACCAACACTACCACTTTAGTCCACAGGGGGCGCCAAAACCAACACCGCGTAACGTTCCTCTTTGTAGCTTGAACTGACGGACATCAAAGGATCCAGTCCTCTACTGAAGGTTCTGGTCTTTCAGGTCTTCGTGACGTCCAAACCGCCTCAGATGGACCTGATAGCCGAGCTGAAGAGGAGGCAGGTGTCTCCTCTGGTGAGGGAGGGCAAGGACGGGGCCATCGAGGACATCATCACAGGTACGAGGCCCTGAAGGCCCCTGATCCACCTTAAAGGGACAGCTCTCTATTTGGGGAAATGGCCTTCCTGAGCTCTTGGTCTAGGGGATGAGGAGATGAGGAGATGAGGAGATAAGGAAATGAGGAGATGAGGAGATGAGGAGATGACTCTGACCTCTTGACTGAAACAGACTCCTGGTTCCTCTTATCAAACTCACTTCACTCTGGTTGTTGACTACTTTCATTTGTGCTCTCCTATCTTCCTCATTTGTCCCCTCCTTCCTTCTTCTACTTCCTCGTTTGTCCCTCGTTTAACCCTCTCCCTCCCCAACTTCCCTTTCTCCTTCCCTCCTCCCCTCTTTCCCTCCTCTCCCCCTCCCTCCCTTCTCTCCTTGGCTCCTTCAGCCTTGAAGTCGGTTCCTTTCTCTGCTCGCTCTGCCAGACGTTCGTCTCGTCTCCTCTGTGACTCGGTCTTCATCGACGAGGTGACGTCTTCTTAAACGTCTTCGTAAACGTCTTCTTACACTTCTTAAACTTCTGGTTCGGTTTCTCTTGCTACAGCTTTAAGTTTTCATCAGTTTTACAGTTTTATTTTTATACTTTTAAAAACTTTATCTCGTGATCATTTCTCTTATTTTGGTAAAATAACGACTTATTTTTCTCATAATATTACAACTTCATTCTTGAAAGTATCCGCCCTGAATCTCTGAAACAAAATAAAAAGGTATTTTACTCAGTACATACTACATCTATATATAATAAAGATTTCTTCATTGTTCTTCATTGTTCTTCATTGTTCTTCATTGTTCTTCGCCCTCAGATTTGAGGAATCAGCCGTACCGGCGTGCAGACGGCGCCCGCCGTAGCGCCCGCTGGCCTCCGGGGCAGCAGCTGCACGTGTCCTCGGACATTTCCCTCTGAACAGCTGATCCACGGCCGGCCACTCCGTGATGATGTCACAGCTCGATGATGACGCCATAGCTCAATGGTGACATCATAACTCGATGACGTCATAGCTCGCGACGACATTTACGTAACGTTAAAAAAAAACATTAAATGCAAAGTTCAAGTAGAAAGCTTTTTTCTTTACATGATTTTTTAAATATAATCTCAATCATCGCTGGAAGATTTTAGCTGAAGATTTGTAATATAATTAAATTATTTTAATACGAAGTATAATAATGAGTTAATCTGCTTCTGCATTTTCAACAAATAAAGCATTTTATACCGTATTTAATTTAGTGTCTTTTTACTGTTTAGTGGCTCATTTAGATATTTACTCCCACCTTTACTGCCTTTACTGTGAACTTTACTGCCTTTACTCCCACCTGTACTGTCACCTCTACTGTCACCTCTACTGACACCTTTACTGTCTTTACTGTCACCTCTACTGTCACCTCTACTGTCACCTGTACTGTCACCTGTACTGCCTTTACTGTCACCTCTACTGTCACCTCTACTGTCACCTGTACTGTCACCTGTACTGCCTTTACTGTCACCTGTACTGTCACCTCTACTGACACCTGTACTGCTTGTACTGTCACCTCTACTGTCACCTCTACTGTCACCTGTACTGTCACCTCTACTGTCACCTGTACTGCTTGTACTGTCACCTGTACTGTCACCTCTACTGACACCTTTACTGCCTCTACTGTCACCTGTACTGCCTTTACTGTCACCTTTACTGTCACCTTTACTGTCACCTCTACTGCCACCTTTACTGTCATCTCTACTGCCACCTTTACTGCCACCTTTACTGTCATCTCTACTGTCACCTTTACTGTCACCTCTACTGCCACCTTTACTGTCACCTCTACTATCACCTTTACTGTCACCTTTACTGTCACTTTTACTGTCACCTTTATTGCCACCTTTAATGTCAACAGGAAGAACAAAAACACAACAGGAAGTTACAAAAGCAGAAACCTTTATTTCATTTTTTGGGATTGGTTGGTTTTTCTCACACGAAGCAGCAACTCTCTCTTTTTTTTTCTTTCCGTACACAAAGTTGTTGTGTTTGTATTTTTGTTTGGTTGTTGCTCCGTTGAAGTTGTTTATAAGTTATACTGACTCGGTAGTAAGAGTTTCATTCTTCTTCACAATTCACAAACAACAACTTACCGCACACAGCAAGCATCTGTTAGAGGAACAGTAGTAGTCCATATTGGAATAATAATATTAATAATAATCATCTTTATGATATTCTGACGGTAAAAGGGGTGTCGCCACCCGTTTTCAACATAATACAAAACTCTAAGCTGTACAAGTGTAGTTCACACTCACAAGTATACGTTTGACAAGAGGTTGACCTCTGTTGACCTCGCGTGCAGATTTCCAGGAATGTTTACAGTATGCATGCCGTTTGGATTAGATTGGTTCCTTCTAAAAAAATGTCCACGTAAAATCTTGTAATATATCATTTGGGTTTATCTACATTTTTGCACATCCACAAATGTTTTTTTTAACACTCACACATTCATCATGAACCATCAATAGAGTTTAAACTGTTTGTTATAAGAGGAAGATGTGCTTTTCTTTTTTATATATTTTTATATATATATATATATATATATATATATATAACTCGTCTGCCACGACGTGTGATCATGGTTTCCATGGTTTCCATGGTATCCATGGTGTCCATGGTTTCCATGGTTTCGATGGTAGTTGAACAAAAAAATAAAAAAATAAAAAGTAATCTTTTAAAATCAGAAAAATAATAATTTTACAGAATAAATGTGTCGCATGGTTATGAATTATCTTCTTCAAGTATAAAAATACAAAAAGAAACCTTGATTATATAAAACATAGATGATGCTTTTTTCTTTTTTACATGTTAATAAAGCAATTTCTTTAAAAACAAAAACATAAAAATGGTTTTATAATATACATACAATATATCTATGAAGTGTTCCGGTTATAGTTTAACTCTGTTCTTCTGAGTATTAATATACATGAATGTATTAACTACGTGGTAAAAATAAACAATATATCATCAATTAAACTGCAAGTTGATCTCTAAAGATTTCATTCTTCTTCTTCTTTTTTTTAAAGGGACAGTGTACCGGATTTGTCTCCCTCTGGTGGTAAGATTGCAGATTGCAACGAAGTTAAACAGTGTTTGGTTTGTCAGTTCTGGGCCACCGTAGTCACAACTCATTCTAAAGTAGTGACAAACACATTGATTCTTAGTTCCAGGTGATTCTGTACCAACGGAAACAGACTTCATAACTTTGATATTCCATTTATTTTGCTGCACGCCGGCCCTTTAAGTGGAAACTCCGACACATGAAGATCAGTTTTCCCCGTGAGATTAACGTGAATCCGTCAACATGCCGATTTAGAAAACACCCGGGTTCACTCCTTCACAGTCGGGAAGCGATTCCTGCCGCACGACGTTGGGAATCGAAGGCGTTCGCACCCGAAACGGGCGGAAATGAAGTCGCAAGACCAAAATTATTTTTCACTGTCGAACTTCACGGAAGTTCAGCGACTTCAACTTTTGACATTTGTCAGTAATTTGGGACGCGGACGTCGTGCTACTACCTCCGAAACGTTTATCTTTAGAGAGACAGAAAGAGAGAGAGAGAGAGAAAGAGAGAGAGAGAGAGAGAGACTGCTCATGCAGAGATTTTAAAAGATAAACAAAAATATACATTTAAATAGAAACAAGAAGCAGTGAAAAGGAAAGAGAATAATAAAAAAAATGTACAAACGTGTTTCAAGTTTTTGTTCAATGTCACATGTGAGTCTGACGAGGTTTTTCCGGTGTGACCCCCCCCCCCCCCCTCTACACCCCTCTCTCCCCTCCCCCCCCCCTCTCTCCTCTCTCCGGATTGGCCGGTGGGTTTTTGGTGCATCGCGTGACCGTCCTCGAGCGCGAGGAGAGACGAGAGACTGAGCTGCAGCTAGAAACTGTGAGCTACTCCTCTTCCTCTTCCTCTTCCTCATCTTGAGAGATGAGGAGAGGAGACAAAACCTCCTGCTTGGTCGAGAGGAGAGGAAACGATGAGGAAATGCACTGAAAGAGAGGAGACAAATTAAGGAGATGAGGATACAAAAAGAGAAGAGGACAGGAGACGAGGAAGAACCAACAAGACAGAAAGAAAGGGAGAGGACGGGGGAGGTGAAGAGGAGAGGTTTAAGAGGGCCGTGAAGGACGGGGGGGGGGGGGCTTGGAGAGCCTGCAGGGGGCAGATAAGACGGGTGGAGCTTCACGGTCCGGAGTCGGCGACATGACACACACTCACGCTCCGCTCTGATTGGCCGGCGTATCTCTTCCTGGGCGGAGTCATGTTGAACAGAGACGTTTTATTTTGAAGTTCTTTCACGTCGTCGAGGCGAAGCGTAAACCCACCAATCAGGTCGTGAGAACGGACGTTATCGTCCCCTCAACCAGGACGACAGTCCCCTGACTGCTACACCCTTCGAATAGTTACCATTCAGAATATCATTTTAGGATTTATACTTGGAAATTATTAAATTAAACTTTTAACTTCAGATTTGCCAACATTAAAATCAGTGATATTCGTTTCCTAGATATCTGAGCAGCTGCTCCTGTCTTTCTGCTCGTCTCCGGTTACCTTTAAATGTGTTACTGCCTCCACAGGAAGCTGCTGCCTCTCGATTGCATAATAAAGTCCAGATGTTCCTCTGGATCTAGATGTTCCTCTGGATCCAGATGTTCCTCTGGATCCAGATGTTCCTCTGGATCTAGATGTTCCTCTGGATCTAGATGTTCCTCTCGATCCAGATGTTCCTCTGGATCTAGATGTTCCTCTGGATCCAGATGTTCCTCTGGATCTAGATGTTCCTCTGGATCCAGATGTTCCTCTCGATCCAGATGTTCCTCTGGAGCCAGATGTTCCTCTGGAGCCAGATGTTCCTCTGGATCCAGATGTTCCTCTGGATCCAGATGTTCCTCTGGATCTAGATGTTCCTCTGGATCTAGATGTTCCTCTGGATCCAGATGTTCCTCTCGATCCAGATGTTCCTCTGGATCTAGATGTTCCTCTGGATCCAGATGTTCCTCTGGATCTAGATGTTCCTCTGGATCCAGATGTTCCTCTCGATCCAGATGTTCCTCTGGAGCCAGATGTTCCTCTGGATCTAGATGTTCCTCTGGAGCCAGGTGTTCCTCTGGATCTAGATGTTCCTCTGGATCTAGATGTTCCTCTGGAGCCAGATGTTCCTCTGGATCTAGATGTTCCTCTGGATCCAGGTGTTCCTCTGGATCTAGATGTTCCTCTGGATCTAGATGTTCCTCTGGAGCCAGATGTTCCTCTGGATCTAGATGTTCCTCTGGATCCAGGTGTTCCTCTGGATCTAGATGTTCCTCTGGAGCCAGGTGTTCCTCTGGATCTAGATGTTCCTCTGGAGCCAGGTGTTCCTCTGGATCTAGATGTTCCTCTGGATCCAGGTGTTCCTCTGGATCTAGATGTTCCTCTGGAGCCAGGTGTTCCTCTGGATCCAGGTGTTCCCCTCTAGAAGTGGAACACCTGCTGCTGGCCCGCGGCCTTGGGGTGCTCCTCTTTCTGCTTGCGGGCTCTGGGCCTCTCCAGGCTGCCCTGCTGCAGGTGTTTGAGCCGGGCGGCCACGGTGGGGCCCTTCATCGGCCCCGGGGAGCTGCTGCTGCTCTGTGGGCGCAGAGAAGGGGGAGGAGTTACGTTTATTTGACTTTTACTAACTACGACATACGTGCGTCGAGCCTTGAGTGTGAAGAGAGGTTGAAGCTTGAAGAGAAAAAAAGTCGTAAAATATAGAAGTCTATGATTCATGTGTTAAAGCTGCATTCTCTCTCCTGACCACCAGGGGGTGACTCCTCTGGTTGTATAGAAGTCTATGCTTCATGTGTTAGAGCTGCATTCTCTCTCCTGACCACCTGGGGGCGTCTCCTCTCCCCCCCTTGTGGTTAGTTTCTCTCTCACAGTAAAAGGTTCTTCATGAAGGAGTGAAGGCTGAGCAGCAGGGAGGAGACAGAGGTCAGAGGTCATCTGTTTGTTACCTTTCTGCCCAGGGACCCAAGGGTGCAGGAGTGGGCGTCGGCCTGCACTGCGCCCGACCGACTACTACCGCCTCTTACAGGCGTTCTCTGAAACATCTTGTGTGGTGTGAGAGAGACACGTTACCACAGGTGTGAGGCGTGGACCTCGCGGCCAACAGGACCGGCCTACCTCCAGCTCCGCGAAGATCTTCTCCTCCTCCTCCTCGTCCTCCTCTTCGGCGTCGTCATCGTCGTCATAAAGCGCCGATGCCGTGATCACCGGCGGCGTGGAGGCGGGTCGGGGGGCGTCGCACGCGGTCCGCCTCAGCTTGACCAGAGTCTGAGGCAGGTCGCCATCCTCCTCCATCTGAGAGGGAGATTGTTAAAAATATATCTATATCTGTTATAAAAAATATTAATAATATTTATATCCATATCAAATATATAAATAAATATATGTATCTATTATATATAAATATATATAGATATGTTTATATATATATTATTTATTTTAAATATTTATACTGTATACATCCAACTTATTTTATATATTTTTTATCTTATATAATACATATAATAATATGATATTAAAATTATAAAATAAAAATATCTATATATATTTATTTATTTTAAATATATACATATATTATATATATATATATATATATATATATATTATATGTATAATATATACATATATATAAATATATATACATATATATATATATATATAAATATATATATATATATATATATATTTTATATGTATAATATATACATATATATAAATATATATACATATATATATATATATATATATATATATATATATTGTCTCCCTCACCTTGGGGCTCTTGGTGGTGACGACCACGTCTCCGGTGCGATTGGTCGTCAGGCCGTGAGCCGACGGGAAGCTCCGGCGAGGAGGCGGAGGAGGCGGAGACTTGGAGGGTTTCTCCGTCCGGCAGCGGGTCACGTTGACGTCCGCTGGGAACATGAGGCCGCGAGAGGAGATGGTTCACACACACACACATATAAACACATATACACACATATACACGTGTTCATGGAGAGAGCACCCACCCGCCCCGCGATGTGAACCCGCCCCCTCCAAGCTGTTCAGCTTCTGGGCGGCCAGCTGCACTTTGCCGGGCTGCTGGTCCCCGCTGGGCGTGGCGGCGGAGGCGGTGGAAGAGGCGGAGCCTACCGGGGTCCCGCTGGTCCCGGGGGATGCCGCCGCGCCGGAGGTTATGGGGACGGCGAGGTGGGGCTTGGGGGGCACTGCCGGCTTGTTGATGTGGCGGGCGGCGAAGTCCAGGTCCGGGATGGCCTTCAGGAGCTCGGCCTGCGTCTCCTCCAGCAGCCGGTTGATGTCCTGGGCGCTGAACTGGGTCAGGCTGGCCCGCTTCTCCTCCCAGTCACGCTCCGCCGCCTGCAGCCAGCCGGCCATCACACTCAGGACGGAATAGCCTCTCTAGCATCTCTGGCATCTCTAGCATCTCTAGCATCTCTAGCATCCTTAGCATCTCTAGCATCTCTAGCATCTCTAGCATCTCTAGCATCCTTAGCATCTCTAGCATCTCTAGCATCTCTAGCATCCCTAGCATCTCTAGCATCTCTAGCATCTCTAGCATCCTTATCATCTCTAGCATCTCTAGCATCCTTAGCATCTCTAGCATCTCTAGCATCCCTAGCATCTCTAGCATCTCTAGCATCTCTAGCATCCCTAGCATCTCTCGCATCTCTCGCATCTCTAGCATCCCTAGCATCTCTCGCATCTCTAGCATCCCTAGCATCTCTAGCATCTCTAGCATCCCTAGCATCTCTAGCATCCCTAGCATCTCTCGCATCTCTAGCATCCCTAGCATCTCTAGCATCTCTAGCATCCCTAGCATCTCTAGCATCCCTAGCATATCTAGCAACTCTCGCATCTCTAGCATCCCTAGCATCTCTAGCATCTCTAGCATTCCTAGCCTCTCTAGCATCTCTAGCATCCCTAGCATCTCTTGCATCTCTAGCATCTCTAGCATCCCTAGCATCTCTAGCATCTCTAGCATCTCTAGCCTCTCTAGCATATCTAGCATCCTTAGCATCCCTAGCATATCTAGCATCTCTAGCATCTCTAGCATCCCTAGCATCTCTAGCATTTCTAGCATCTCTAGCATCTCTAGCATCTCTAGCATCCCTAGCATCTCTAGCATCTCTAGCATCTCTAGCATCCCTAGCATCTCTAGCATCTCTAGCATATCTAGCATCTCTAGTATCTCTAGCATCCCTAGCATCTCTAGCATATCTAGCATCTCCAACATCTCTAGCATCCCTAGCATCGGTAGCATCTCTGTTATCTCTGTTATCTCTAGCATCCCTAGCATCTCTAGCATCTCTAGCATCCCTAGCCTCTCTAGCCTCTCTAGCATCTCTAGCATCCCTAGCATATCTAGCATCCCTAGCATCTCTCGCATCTCTAGCATCCCTAGCATCTCTAGCATCTCTAGCATCCCTAGCATCTCTAACATCCCTAGCATCTCTCGCATCTCTAGCATCCCTAGCATCTCTAGCATCTCTAGCATCCCTAGCATCTCTAGCATCCCTAGCATATCTAGCAACTCTCGCATCTCTAGCATCTCTAGCATCTCTAGCATCCCTAGCCTCTCTAGCATCTCTAGCATCCCTAGCATCTCTTGCATCTCTAGCATCTCTAGCATCCCTAGCATCTCTAGCATCTCTAGCATCTCTAGCATCTCTAGCCTCTCTAGCATATCTAGCATCCTTAGCATCCCTAGCATATCTAGCATCTCTAGCATCTCTAGCATCTCTAGCATCCCTAGCATCTCTAGCATTTCTAGCATTTCTAGCATCTCTAGCATCTCTAGCATCCCTAGCATCTCTAGCATCTCTAGCATCTCTAGCATATCTAGCATCTCTAGCATATCTAGCATCTCTAGTATCTCTAGCATCCCTAGCATCTCTAGCATATCTAGCATCTCCAACATCTCTAGCATCCCTAGCATCGGTAGCATCTCTGTTATCTCTGTTATCTCTAGCATCCCTAGCATCTCTCGCATCTCTAGCATCCCTAGCATCTCTAGCATCCCTAGCATCTCTTGCATCTCTAGCATCTCTAGCATCCCTAGCATCCCTAGCATATCTAGCATCCCTAGCATCTCTAGCATCTCCAGCATGTCTATCATTTCTAGCATTGCATATATGGAATTATTATAATTATATTACACACCTTGAATTATTGCTATTATCATTATTATTATTTTATTATAACTATTATTATAATGATTTTCATTCCTACTATTATCATTATTATGATTAAGAGGATTCTTATCATTATTATTATTAATAACATTATTAATATTAGTACTATGATTATTTGTATCATTATTATTATTAGTATTATTATTATTATTATTATCAATATTATTATTATTCATAATACCATTAATAGTATTACTATGATTATTAACAGCATTATTATTAATATTATGACAAAGCGACTAATGCCATGTGACATTCAAGCACCTTTTAAGACTTTTTAGAATAAAAGAATATTTACAGTAATGAATGATAATAATAATAATAATGTGCATTGATACGATTACCAGTCGAACTTCGGCCGACACCGACTTATCGCCGGGACGCCGACTCGGCAGCTCGTCCAGGACCCGGTTCCTGAAGGTCACTGGGGTCTGGGGGGTCACGGGGATCTGGGGGGTCTGCTCGGGGCCCGAGGACCCCACCTCGCCCGCGGTCCTCCAGCTGGCCGGGCCCAGGGGGTCCACGTCAAGGTCCTCCGCCTTCTTCTGTGATTGGCCGGCCAGGTCCTCAGGGCCCCTCCACCCGCCCTCCGTCACGTGTCTGTACATGTAGGACGGATACAAGACACTACAATACACACGGAACACGGATTATATTATATCTGAATAATTAAATGATCTCCAGGATTATATTATGTCTGAATAATTAAATAATCTCCAGGATTATATTATATATGAATAATTAAATAATCTCCAGGATTATATTATATATGAATAATTAAATAATCTCCAGGATTATATTATATATGAATAATTAAATGATCTCCAGGATTATATTATATCTGAATAATTAAATGATCTCCAGGATTATATTATGTCTGAATAATTAAATGATCTCCAGGATTATATTATATATGAATAATTAAATAATCTCCAGGATTATATTATGTATGAATAATTAAATAATCTCCAGGATTATATTATATATGAATAATTAAATGATCTCCAGTATTATATTATATATGAATAATTAAATGATCTCCAGGATTATATTATATCTGAATAATTAAATAATATATATATAATTAGATATATAATTAGATATAATGATATATTTATGTATATATAATTATATTATATACATAATTATATATAAATATATATATATATATAACTATACTATATATATACAATTTATAAAATTATAGATGTATAAATATATATATAGATATATATAGATATATAGATATATATATATATATATATATATATATATATATATATATTTATATACATGTATATATACATCATTTATATATATATCATTTATATATATCATTTATATAATGAAATATATATATGCATATATATTTATATATATATAATTATATATATAAATATAAACATGTATATATATACAGTATATATATACACAATTTTGTATATATATAATTATATATATATATATACACCCTTTACTCTCTCACTCTTGAATGTCGTATTTTGTATATTTTCCTGATTCAAACATAATTCTGAAACTACTTCTCCGTGTGAGAATAAATCAAAGTAAAGACGCTGATGCAGAGCTACCTGACGGAGGAGACCACGGATGGAGCTGTGGGGCCTTGAGGTGAACTAAGGGGTGAGGTGTGACTCTGGAGGAGAAAGCTGAGGTGTGCGGCCCCGTAACGGGACACCGGGGGTGCGTTTGATTCCCGTACCTGCGCAGCGTGCTGAGCGTGTCCGTCATGGCGTTGCAGCGCTGCAGCAGCGCGTCCAGCCGGTGAGGCTCCTCCTTCAGGAACTTCACCGCCTCCACCTCCACCCGCAGCACCACCCGCATCTTACTCTGCAGGCCAGGGAACTGGTCTGCATGGGGGCGGGGGGGGGCAGAATCAGGAGGGCAGTGTGTGTGTGAGGCTGTGCCACACGCACACACACTCACACACACACACACGCACACACGCTCTCTCTTACTCTTGAGCTCGCTGAGCGTCTCTCCCAGGGTCCTCAGCTCTTTGCTCTTCTGCTCCACCTGCTGCTCCGTCACCAGGCCGTGGTTCACCGACGAGTTCCTCTGCAGCTCCTCCACCGACTTCTCCAGGTCGCTGAGGAAGGAGCGCCACACACACACACACACACACACACACACACACACACACACACACACACGTCACTCAACACCTCCTCCTCCTCCTCCCCCTCCTCCTCCTCCTCCTCCTCCTCATCCTCCTCATCCTCCAAGGCCCTCAGGACTCACTGCAGCTGCTGGATGAGCAGCTCCTCCTGGTGGAGGTACTTGAGCCTCTCCTCCTCCACCAGGAGGCGCTGCCTCTGCAGCGGGTCCTCCTGGGTCCGCATGGCGTCCAGCATCATGAGGCTCAGCTCCGACTCCGTCTGCCGCAGCAGGGACAACACCGAGTCCTGGTTCTCCAGCTGGGGGACAGGGAGGCGTGGTCACACCAACAACAACAACAACAACAACAACAACAACAACAACAACAACAGGCCTGCATGTATTTATGGAGCTTATACTGTTTTAGAGCGCTTTTGATTCCATAGTAATAGTATAAAAGAATAACAATAATGAAAATAAATTAATCGTAATAATAATTTAAATGTTTAAAAAAATTATGATGATAACAATATCAAATAATAATAAAATAAATAATAATGATTATAAGAATATAAAATAATTTCAAGAAAAACATTATGATGATAACAATATCAAATAATAATAAAATAAATAATAATGATTATAAGAATATAAAATAATTTCAAGAAAAACATTAATAGTAATAATCCTAACAATCATTAATAATAAAATAAATAATATCAAATAAAAAACTAATAATGATGATAACAATATCAAATAATAAAATAAAATAAGAATGATTATAAGAATATAAAATAATATCAAGAAAAACATTAATAATAATATATTTTTTTAAATCATTAATTAAATGAATATACTAATAATATATATAAATTAAAATAATCATACTTCATTTTCATCTTTCATACATAATATTCATCTCAAAGTATTTTAAATAAAGTTGCATTCAACATATATTAAAAACATCGCTCCTCAAACCACCTCTTGTATGTGGGTGTACCTAATAAACTGGTTCTTCTGAGGACACACACACACACACACGCACACACACACCTGCATGTTGCGTAGCTGCGACAGCTGTGTGCGCAGCGCGTTGGTGTTCTGCTGGAGGCCGTGCAGGTGGAGCTGCATCTGCAGCCGGGACACGGTGACGGGCTGATGGGCCCCCGAGGGCGGAGGAGGCATCAGGGCCAACGGGGCGGACGGGGGCGGAGCTACCGGCAGGAAGCAGCGGTTAGATCCAACGGGGGGGGGGGGACACAGGGATCAAACCATCACCAAGAAGAAGAAGAAGAAGAAGAAGAAGAAGAAGAAGAAGAAGAAGAAGAAGAAGAAGAAGAAGAAGAAGAAGAAGAAGAAGAAGAAGAAGAAGAAGAAGAAGAAGAAGAAGAAGGAGGCCTCTGACACTTGGTTGATCATTTTGAAATGACGAACACTGCGTGATGGAGGGAGGGATGTCAGTGGAGAACAGATGAAGAGTTGCATTGTGGGTCCTCCTCCAGGTCTCTATGCCGATGACCTCCTCCTCCTTTAAATCTCTCCTCTTCATCTGAACCGATGTTCTGCGTTCCATCAAAGAGAAGGAGCGGTTTGTTGTGGAGAGAAACTCTTCTTTCATTTTTTAAAGTCAGGACCACGTCCGACCAATCAGAAACCACTCGGTGGGAAAGGGGAGGAGCTTGTTTTGGTTTTTAAATAAATGCAACTCTTCTTACTGAAGGAGACAGGAGA
Organism: Liparis tanakae; assembly: GCA_036178185.1. NCBI lineage: Eukaryota > Metazoa > Chordata > Actinopteri > Perciformes > Liparidae > Liparis > Liparis tanakae. Next base: position 1,198,949 of record CM070105.1, on the reverse strand, counting down.
CGAGGGGGGAAGTGAAGGACACACAGCTGAGAGGGAGGTCAATCCTTCAGGACACATACACACACACACACACTTTTCAGAAGCTACCAGGGATACAGAGGGAGACGCCACAGGGGGGCGGAGCCAGAGGAAACCGTCAAACACTTCAGGAACACATAGGTACCTTTCTTTTTTTTTTGTGTGCGTCCGGCTAAAACAAGAAGCATGAGCAGCAGTTACACAGCAGCAAGGAGCACACACACACACACACACACACACACACACACACACACACACACACACACAAAGAAGCTCTGCAGCCATTACAAACACAGGTGAAGCACTTTTAAGAATTAGGCAGAGAAAAAATGAAATAGTGGCAGAAGAGTGAATTCATGTGGTTATCAAACAGGCGGGGGGGGGCAGTGGGGGGGCAGTGGGGGGGCAGTGATGGGGGGGGGGGCACTTACTGTCAGTTCCTGAGCAGTCACTGGCCGACTCCATCTTCTCCCTGGAAGAGGCAAGTGGTGAAGTACTTATAGTTGTCACTGTGTGTCTGTGTGTGTGTGTGTGTGTGTGTGTATAAATATAGATATATAGATAGATATAGATATAGATGTATAAACACTGTGTTTAGCATACTATTGCTATGCATTGTGGGTCATTTCAACAAAGGCTTATTGAAAGTTTTTATAAAGTCCTCAAAATATCAAATATATTTAAATATATAAATTAAATATATTCAAACCTATATATTTAAATATATTTTAAAATATATGTATAAAAATACATATGAAAATATATTTAGAAATAGATGCAGAAAATATATATATAAATATACATATAAAATATATAGATAGATATATATGCATACAAATATCTAAATGTATGAACAAAGTATAAATTATATAAATATATAAATAGCGTGGAAAATAGAGGTTGTTTTGAAAACAGTGTGTGTTGGAGCTATTTAATTTGATATTTGTATTTAAGTTTAATTGTAAAGTAATATTGATTATTTATTGATTATTTAGGTGAGGTTTTGATAGGTTAGTTGTTTCATTAGGATAGTTGTAATTTAGTTTAATATATTTATTTTGTTGGTTCACTAATTGGGTAACACTGGGCACCTGTGGCTATATGTAGAGGTGGATAGGCTCAGGACCAGCATGCACCTGGGTGGACAATGTTTTTTTACCACGCTCACGGTCACATAGCAGAAGGAAATGTTTGCATTTTGTTTGTTCTTTTTTTGTTTCTTTGGAGAATAAATTATCACAACCCAATCCAACATTCAGGACATTATTTTATTTTGCGTGAGTCAATACCGAGACCCACGGTGCGTCAAAGTGGCAGTTTGATTTAGATTATTGTTTGTTGATTTTGGACTGACAAATGGCCACTACAGTGTGTGTGTGTGTGTGTGTCTGTGTCTGTGTGTGTCTGTGTCTGTGTGTGTGTGTGTCTGTGTGTGTGTGCGTGTGTGTGTGTGTGTGAGTGTCTATGTGTGTGTGTCTGTGTGTGTGTGTGCGTGTGTCTGTCTGTGTGTGTCTGTGTGTGTGTGTGTGTGGGTGTGTGTCTATGTGTGTGTGTGTGTGTGTCTCTCTGTGTGTGTCTATGTGTGTGTGTGTGTGTGTGGGTGTGTGTGTGTGTGTGGGTGTATGTGTGTGTATGTGTGTGTGTGTGTGTGTGTGTGGGTGTATGTGTGTGTGTGTATGTGTGTATGTGTGTGTGTATGTGTGTGTGGGTGTATGTGTGTGTATGTGTGTGTATGTGTGTGTGTGTGTGTGTGTGTGTGTCTGTCTGTGTGTGTCTATGTGTGTGTGTGTGTGGGTGTGGGTGTGTGTGTGTGTGTGAGTGTGTGTGTGTGTGTGTGTCTGTGTGTGTGTGTGTGCGTGTGTCTGTGTCTGTGTGTGTGTGTCTGTGTGTGTGTGTGCGTGTGTCTGTCTGTGTGTGTCTGTGTGTGTGTGTGTGTGGGTGTGTCTGTGTGTGTGTCTGTGTCTGTGTGTGTGTGTCTGTGTGTGTGTGTGCGTGTGTCTGTCTGTGTGTGTCTGTGTGTGTGTGTGTGTGGGTGTGTGTCTATGTGTGTGTGTGTGTGTGTGTCTCTCTGTGTGTGTCTATGTGTGTGTGTGTGTGTGGGTGTGTGTGTGTGTGTGGGTGTATGTGTGTGTGTATGTGTGTGTGTGTGTGTGTGTGGGTGTATGTGTGTGTGTGTATGTGTGTATGTGTGTGTGTATGTGTGTGTGGGTGTATGTGTGTGTGTGTATGTGTGTATGTGTGTGTGTCTGTGTGTGTCTGTCTGTGTGTGTGTGTCTATGTGTGTGTGTGTGTGTGTGTGTGTGTGTGTGTGTGTGTGTGTGTGTGTGTGTGTGTGTGTGTGTGTGTGTGTGTGTGTGTGTGTGTGTGTGTGTGTGTCTCACGGGCTCTCGGCCTCCGGCGCTCTGCTCAGCACCCTCTGCAGGAGCCCCGTCAGGCTGGCGATCTGCTTCTCCATCGCCTCCATCCGCTCCCTGAAGACGTTGCATAATAAATAGGACAACAGTCTCCCGTCGTCATGGGAACGTGTTCACCGATAATCACAATAATCACTTTAAATATTCAACCGAAAGTTTATAGCTTTACTATGAATTCTTCATTGTTTTTAGCTTATTTCACGGCAATATGTATGAATTCTGTACGGAAAACTATCAATATAATTTAATAAATTCGAAATAAAATTGTGGAGCCCGCAAAAAATATGTTTGAAAGAAATATGTCAAAAATCAATGTCATTTTTTTTGGACTGTCATAAAGAAATATATTAAAAAAATTATATATTCATTTTAAAGTCACAAAAAAGTAATAAATAAATATATGAAATATTAAAATGTCCGAAAAAATGTCAAAAAAATATGGCATGAAGCAATGTAAAAAAATACATATATATATTTTTTTTAAAGTCCACAAAAAAGTCATGAAGAAATATGTCAAAAATAAATATATCGAAAGTAAATGTCAAAAAAATGTCATGAAGAAATGTCTGAAAAATAAATGTTAAAAAAATAGAAATGAGTCACAAAGAAATATGTCCAAAAGAAATGTTAAAAAGAAATGTAATAAATAAATGTTTTTAAGAAAGAAGACGTATGATAAATGTAAATGAAACTCTTATTGGGCCGCCGTCGTGAGATAAATATAAAAAGTACACGATGAGAAAAGATGGCCGACCTGGTTTCGGTTTCATTCCCCGGCAGCGGCGACCCGAAGCCCCCGGGGGGGCCGCCCCCCCCCTCCCCTCCGGGCCCGGCCATCAGGCACAGCTGCTCCGAGGTGAGGCCCGCGCCCCCCCGCGCCTTGGGGCCATCCAGGAACACGGAGGAGGAGCAGGAGGAGGCGGCGGAGTCCCTCCTGGAGCTCGGCCTCGCGGGGGAGGCGCGGCCGGGCAGCGTGGCGCCGTACGCCTCCCTCGTGTCGGGGGGCTTCTGCGGCGAGGCGGGCGGGGGCGCCACCCGCAGCCCCATGGCCAACATGGAGGCCGCGTAGGCGTCGTTGTAGAGCGGCCCTCCCGCCCTGTAGAGGGCGCCGCTCTCCATCAGCTCGCCTTGCAGAGCGGCCGCCGTGTAGGAGGTGAGCGACCGCATCGATCCTCCTCCTCCTCCTCCTCCTCCTCCTCCTCCTCCTCCTCCTCCGCCTCCGCCTGCGCCGGTACAAGGAGCCATAGGGGTCCGCCGCTCTGGCCGGGAGCGGCGAGTGCGGCCCCCCCGCCAGGCTCAGGCGGCCCGGGTCGGGGCCCAGGGCGTAGGGGTCGGCGTAGATGCCGCGCTCGTCGCCCCGCAGCAGCACCACGCTGCGGGACACGCCCCCCTCGCCGTCCGGCTTCACGTCACGCCGCTCCAGGATGGCGCTGGAGGAGGTGCAGAAGGGCTGCTGGGCGTGGTGCGGCTGGTGGAGGAGCAGCTGCTGCTGCTGCTGGTGCTGGTGGAGTAGTTGTTGTTGTTGTTGTTGGTGTAGTTGTTGTTGGTGGTGATGTTGTTGTTGTTGTTGTTGTTGTTGTTGTTGTTGTTGTAGTTGCTGCTGCTGCTGCTGCTGGTGGTGGGGGGAGGAGTGGTGGGACTGGGCGTGTTGGTGGGGGTGTGGCAGTGAGTGTGTGTGGGGGCCCGGCGTAGGAGGAGGGTCTGCCGCCCCCCCCGCCGTAGAGGAGGCGGGCCCGGGACGGCGAGGCCTGAGGGGAGGCGGAGGAAGACGAGTGCTGCGAGGAAGACATGTGGGCGGAGCTGAGGCGGCGGTTGGGGGAGGAGTCCTGAGGAGCGTAGACCATCTCCCTCTGGGAGGACACAACAACAGGGTCAACCACCAGGTCCAGGTCCAGGTCCAGGTCTAGGTCCAGGTCCAGGTCCAGGTCCAGGTCTAGGTCCAGGTCCAGGTCCAGGTCCAGGTCCAGGTCCAGGTCTAGGTCCAGGTCCAGGTCCAGGTCCAGGTCTAGGTCCAGGTCCAGGTCCAGGTCCAGGTCTAGGTCCAGGTCTAGGTCTAGGTCCAGGTCCAGGTCCAGGTCTAGGTCTAGGTCCAGGTCCAGGTCCCAACATAATGTATTATCATTCACATTATTTTATTAATATTGTAATAATAATTATGGTTATTATTAAAACTGTTTTATATTGTATTAATAATAATAACAACCATGATATTCAGATTGTTATTCAGTCACTATCATCATTATTATTATACCAATATTAGTTTTTTGTGATCTGCTGAACGATCAAAGTCAAATTAATTCACATTTGGATGAAGATGAGGTGAAGACTCGTCTTCATCGAGTTTGAAGACGGATTGTCGGGAAGGTCTCAGCCTGCAGTGATTGGCCCGTTGAGTCACATGGTTTCTGATCAGCAGCCAGGAGCACTTAACGAGACGCTCCTTAACGAGATGTTCCCTTTCAAAATAAAGGTCGAAGACTCCAGATCGACGGGAAAGATTAACGAACTGAACCGTAAGGAGAGATGGAAGAGATAATAGAGAGACTGAGAGGGGAGGAGGGAGGGGAGGAGGGAGGGCAGGAGTGATGGAAGGAAGGAAGGAGGGAAGGAGTGAGGGGAGGAGGGAGGGAAGGAGTGAGGAGAGGAGGGAGGGGAAGGGTGAGGGGAGGAGTGATGGAAGGAAGGAGGGAGGGAAGGAGGGAGGGGAGGAGTGATGGAAGGAAGGAGTGAGGGAAGGAGTGAGGGAAGGAGGGAGGAGAGGAGTGAGGGGAGGAGTGATGGAAGGAAGGAGTGATGGAAGGAGTGAGGGAAGGAGGGAGGGAAGGAGGGAGGGGAGGAGGGAAGGGAGATGGGAGGGAGGGAAGGAAGGAGTGAGGGAAGGAGGGAGGGGAGGAGGGAGGGAAGGAAGGAGGGAGGGGAGGAGGGAGGGAAGGAGTGAGGAGAGGAGGGAGGGGAAGGGTGAGGGGAGGAGTGATGGAAGGAAGGAGGAGAGGAGGGAGGAGAGGAGTGATGGAATTCCCTAGTGAACGACCTTTTGGCCTAACTAATAACTCTGGGGCCACAATCTTTATTCTCGTATCCTAGCAACAGCCCCTCACACACACACACACACACACACACACACTACTTAAGGCTGGTTTGATGTAAACAGTTGACCTCTAAACACATTAGCAGACGGCTGAGCACTACGGGTGTTTGGATTGACAACAACAACAACAAAGTCAACAACAACGCCCGCTGTGGACAACTCCCCTGCCAGCGTGAACATTCATTTCTTCATGCGCCGCACGCCTCCGTTTATAATTCATTCTCTTCTTTAAAAACAGCGGAACGTCTTCTGATCTCCATAATCACAAGGAGACGATTATGGAAATGAGAAAACGTTTTAGTGGCTCGTCAATAAACAAAGACGAGAAGACGAGTTCCTCCAGAACGAAGCTCCAACGCACCAATGAGAACACCACGCTTCACCAGCTTCAGAGACTGACCTCCTGAGACCTCTGGTTGTATAGAAGTCTATGCTTCATGTGTTAAAGCTGCGTTCTCTCTCCTGAACACCAGGGGGCGACTCCTATGGTTGTATAGAAGTCTATGCTTCATGTGTTAAAGCTGCGTTCTCTCTCCTGACCACCAGGGGGCGACTCCTATGGTTGTATAGAAGTCTATGCTTCATGTGTTAAAGCTGCGTTCTCTCTCCTGACCACCAGGGGGCGACTCCTCTGGTTGTATAGAAGTCTATGCTTCATGTGTTAAAGCTGCATTCTCTCTCCTGAACAGCAGGGGGTGACTCCTATGGTTGTATAGAAGTCTATGCTTCATGTGTTAAAGCTGCATTCTCTCTCCTGACCACCAGGGGGCGACTCTTCTGGTTGTATAGAAGTCTATACTTCACATGTTAAAGCTGCATTCTCTCTCCTAACCAGCAGGGGGCGACTCCTCTGGTTGTATATAAGTATATATTTATTGTGTTAAAGCTGCATTCTCTCTCCTGACCACCAGAGGGTGACTCCTCTGGTTGTATAGAAGTCTGAGCTTCACGTGTTAAAGCTGCATTCTCTCTCCTGACCACCAGGGGCGACCCCTCCGGTTGTATAGAAGCTCTTACCCGCAGCTCTCCGTTGGCCAGCGGGGGCCCCGGGTAGGTCCCGTAGATGGGCTCCTTGCAGTAGATCTTGATGACGCAGCGGTCCTGGACGTCCCGCGGGTCCTCCAGCTCGTAGAAGACGTTCCGGGTCTCGTCTTTGATGAGCAGCGCCGTGTTGGGAGACCTGCAGATCAATAATCACATCAGGCTCCGATCAATAGTCTGGACCCACAAGGATGACGGCGAGCAGGGGGAACCGAGGCCCTCCGAGAGAGGAGCTCCAGACCTCCAGGAAACACCTCCAACACGGGGGGGGGGGGGGGGGCACTGGGACTCAAGTTGATCACTGAGGGACTGTTCCCTGACCTTGTGATCCAGATCACAGAGTCCAGATCACAGAGTCCAGATCACAGAGTCCAGATCCAATTATGTACAGATGTTTTATGTTCAGAGATTTTTACAATAATTATATATAGATTTGAAATTATTTTGGGGGGGTTTAATGGTGGAATTATTAATCTGGTAAAGGTTGTAATTTAATATGTATTTGTTTACTATTAATAGCAGTGGATTTCCATAAGAGTCACTAAAACCACATCTGTCCTCCTTGCTATTGTTATTGTTGTTGTTGTGGCCATGTTGTTGTTGTGTGAGGTACCTGATCATGGCCATGGTTTTTACTTGTTGGTGTTGTTGGTGTTGTTGTTGTTGTTGTTGTTGTTGTTGTGGTTGTTGTGTGAGGTACCTGAGCATGGCCATGGTGTTTACTTGTTGTTGTTGTTGTTGTGGAGGTACCTGAGCATGGCCATGGTGTTTACTTGTTGTTGTTGTTGTTGTTGTGGGGGTACCTGAGCATGGCCATGGTGTTTACTTGTTGTTGTTGTTGATGTTGTGTGAGGTACCTGAGCATGACCATGGTGTTTACTTGTTGTTGTTGTTGTGGAGGTACCTGAGCATGGCCATGGTGTTTACTTGTTGTTGTTGTGGAGGTACCTGAGCATGGCCATGGTGTTTACTTGTTGTTGTTGTTGTTGTGGAGGTACCTGAGCATGGCCATGGTGTTTACTTGTTGTTGTTGTTGTTGTTGTTGTTGTGGAGGTACCTGAGCATGGCCATGGTGTTTACTTATTGTTGTTGTTGTTGTTGTTGTTGTGGAGGTACCTGAGCATGGCCATGGTGTTTACTTGTTGTTGTTGTTGTTGTTGTTGTTGTTGTGGAGGTACCTGAGCATGGCCATGGTGTTTACTTGTTGTTGTTATTGTTGTTGTGGAGGTATCTGAGCATGGCCATGGTGTTTACTTGTTGTTGTTGTTGTTGTTGTTGTTGTTGTTGTGGAGGTACCTGAGCATGGCCATGGTGTTTACTTGTTGTTGTTGTTGTGGAGGTACCTGAGCATGGCCATGTTGTTTACTTGTTGTTGTTGTTGTTGTGGAGGTACCTGAGCATGGCCATGGTGTTTACTTGTTGTTGTTATTGTTGTTGTGGAGGTACCTGAGCATGGCCATGGTGTTTACTTGTTGTTGTTGTTGTTGTTGTTGTGGAGGTACCTGAGCATGGCCATGGTGTTTACTTGTTGTTGTTATTGTTGTTGTGGAGGTACCTGAGCATGGCCATGGTGTTTACTTGTTGTTGTTGTTGTTGTTGTGGAGGTACCTGAGCATGGCCATGGTGTTTACTTGTTGTTGTTGTTGTTGTTGTTGTTGTGGAGGTACCTGAGCATGGCCATGGTGTTTACTTGTTGTTGTTGTTGTTGTTGTTGTTGTTGTTGTGGAGGTACCTGAGCATGGCCATGGTGTTTACTTGTTGTTGTTATTGTTGTTGTGGAGGTACCTGAGCATGGCCATGGTGTTTACTTGTTGTTGTTGTTGTTGTTGTTGTGGAGGTACCTGAGCATGGCCATGGTGTTTACTTGTTGTTGTTGTTGTTGTGGAGGTACCTGAGCATGGCCATGGTGTTTACTTGTTGTTGTTGTTGTTGTTGTGGAGGTACCTGAGCATGGCCATGGTGTTTACTTGTTGTTGTTGTTGTTGTTGTTGTTGTTGTTGTTGTGGAGGTACCTGAGCATGGCCATGGTGTTTACTTGTTGTTGTTGTTGTTGTTGTTGTTGTGGAGGTACCTGAGCATGGCCATGGTGAGCCTCTGGGGGAACATGTGCACGATGAGCGCCCTCAGCGTGTCCAGGCTGGTGAGCTCGTGGGTCAGGTGGACCCGGCGGGTCTCCTCCCCGAGCTGCAGGAACAGGACCCCTGGGGGGGGGGGGGGGGGGTCAATTAAACATCCATTACACAACCTCTTGAAGTCCTTGCTGTAAACATGCTAACATGTAGCATGTTAGCATGTTTACAGCCCCCCCCCCCCCCGTACCTGGCGCCCTGAGCTTGGCGTGGCTGGAGGAGCGGGCCAATGGGAGGCTCTGGCGGAGCCGGTTCATCCGGTTGAAGCCGGCGGGGGCGTCGGCCTCCGACATGGCGCCGAGGTTCTCGGCCGAGGCGAAGGAGACGCGGCCGGCCTGGTCGGCGAGCGCCGGCTGAGTTGGGCTGAGTCGGGTCGCCCGGGGGGTCCGAGACTGTAAGACAGTCAGGAGTTAGAAGAACACACACACACACACACACACACACACACTCCCCCATGACTCCGTTGTCATGTTTAAGTGTCTTTGGTTGCAGCAATAAGTTATGATGAGGACGCAAGACAAACTTCTGATCGTCCCGGAGGGACATTGACCCAGCTCGTATTCCTTTAGTTGCAAAGCTGCATTCTCTCTCCTGGCCACCAGGGGGCGACTCCTCTGGTAAACACCCCTCTGCAGATGTAGAGGAAGTGAACAAATACTCTGAAGCCCAAAACCTGCCTGATGGATTGAAAAGCATGTTTTCTTCAAACTATATTCATTATTGTCAGATTTTAATCTTTACGACGGTCCTTGAACACATCACTTGTGAAAAAAAGCTTCCTTAAATTTGTGATATTTCATAAAATAAAACGTTTTGCATCAGAGTCCGTCGTTTAAAGCGACACTATGTAACTTTTCCCCTGTAGCGCCCCCTTCAGGTATTTAACGTCTGGTCTCGAGCCATATATGGCTCTTCAGGCTCGTCTGCTCCCAGCTGATCGCGACCGGGCTGCCGCTGATGTCACTCCGTCTCTACGAGTCGCGTAGCGGAGCAAATAAAAAGTCACCTGCGAGGAGGACTGGACTATAAGACGTTGCGTAAAGCTGCCAGACAGCAAGTTGAACTACTTCCGCCGGAAGTACCGGGTCGGTCCCAACATCTTACATTCAGCAGTTTTCAGCCCACGGACCCCCGATGGCAGAGGGGGAGGAGACATCAACATATTAAAAGTCATTGTAGCGGCACAATTGTTTTCAAGCTGTTATTTTAAGGTGGAAAAGTTACATAGTGGGGCTTTAATACGTTGTTTAATACAACGTTTAATACGTTGTTTAATATGTTGTTTAATACGACCTTTTATAAGTTGTTTAATACGTCGTTGAATACGTCGTTTAATACGTCGTTTAATACGCCGTTTAATACATCGTTTAATACGTTGTTTAATACATCGTTTAATACGTCATTTAATACGCCGTTTAATACATCGTTTAATACGTTGTTTAATATGTTGTTTAATACGACGTTTAATATGTTGTTTAATACAACGTTTAATACGACGTTTAATATGTTGTTTAATACGCCGTTTAATACATTGTTTAATACGTTGTTTAATACGTTGTTTAATACGTCGTTTAATACGCCGTTTAATACATCGTTTAATACGTTGTTTAATACGTCGTTGAATACGTCGTTTAATACGTCGTTTAATACGCCGTTTAATACGACGTTTAATATGTTGTTTAATACGCCATTTAATACGTTGTTTAGTACGTTGTTTAATACGTCGTTGAATACGTCGTTGAATACGTCGTTTAATACGCCGTTTAATACGTTTTTAATACAACGTTTAATACGTTGTTTAATACGCCGTTTAATACGTTTTTAATACAACGTTTAATACGTCGTTTAAT
>CM070105.1:1180909-1183409 GCA_036178185.1 Liparis tanakae | reverse complement strand
AATATTTAGCCTGTTAGCAACATGTATCTTTGTATATATATAATATTTAGCCTGTTAGCAACATGTATCTCTGTGTTTATATAATATTTAGCCTGTTAGCAACATGTATCTTTGTGTATATATAACGTTTAGCCTGTTAGCAACATGTATCTTCCATAATTACATTATTATTACACAGCTACATGATGACAGACTCTTCACATCAACACAGAATACATCACGGTCTCAGTTCTTCAACACGTTCTCGTGATGAATCTCAATGTTACTCGAGTCTGACCACACTCACAGGGGACTGTGTTTATATTATTATAATATAGTATATATTTAATACATAAGAGGAACAACTGCTGCGAACTACACATCTGTATAGTTTGAATACACATCGTTCCTCCGCCACAACAATCGACTTGCAAACAATAGAAGGAGCTTCACTGTGACTTCAAAGTAAAAGCCTGATGAGCGACGTTGTCGTCTGAGTCTACTTCCTCCCGCCATGTGAAGCAGGAGCTCCCAGAGCGGCGGCGCGGCGCCCTGTGAGCAGCTGCTCCGGGAGACGCGTTTTGTCTCTCGGCTGCGACTCTTTAATCCATCTCACTTTATTTGAAAAAGGGAGTTGAAGGATATTTAAATGAAAGAGTGGCGGGCCCGCGGGGCGCTCCGACCCACATTTCATTTCAGAGCTCCGTGTTCGTCGGCCTCAGTCACACACACACATACCTGCAGACCGACACCCAGACTACACAGTCAGATTCTACCTTCCTGAACACCTTTAAATGCCAGTGTTTGAGATTTTAAACTACACCATTTCATTAGCTTCCATGTAGAGAATCCGTCTGACTAAGTTCACGGAGCACGTGCAGTAGCTGAGCAAAGTACAAAACACGGAAATGCTAAAAATAATATAATAAATTTATTTACAAATGTATTTTCAAGGCTTTTATTGTGAAAGGCTTACCGTTTCCCGTCATCACTAGAGCCTCAACTCAACGCGTTCTGAACTTTGAAACACAGTACGTCGTTTTCTGCCACTTTTCCTCAGTTAGAAAAAATATTCAAAGAACGAATAAAAACACTATGCCATGTTTCTTCAACTTAAAACCCGCCCACGTGAAATTAGTAAAAAAGTTCTAAAAAAATAAGTGGACAAAATGTTTCAAATTCTATAGATTCTATTTTATCTATTTTATCTATTTAATATATTGATTCTATTGAAACTATTGACTCTATTAAATCTATTGATTATATTTAATCTATTTTATCTATTAACTATTGAATCTATTGATTCTATTGATTCTATTTAATCTATTTAATCTATTGACTCTATTGAATCTATTGAATCTATTGATTCTATGGATTCTATTTAATCTATTTAATTTTACAATCTACTACTTTAAGTTTTAAGGGATATTCATTAAATCTGTTGAATAAAATCCGAACGGTGGATTAAAGAGATCAATTAAAAGTTTGGTTCTTTAATAAATTAATAATTAAACATGTGCAGAATAAAAAGAAAACAAACAACAACAACAACATATCTTTACCCGGATTCAGACAAACTGCACCAAATCCTCATTAAAAGTATTGTTTAAAAAACGAATACACAATGTACACACAGTACACACTGTATACAGTACACACAGTACACAATATACACAATGTACACACAGTACACACTGTATACAGTACACACAGTACACAATGTACACACAGTACACAATGTACACACTGTACAAAGATAACTCACTTCCAGTCTGTAGCTTTTAACTCACTTCCTGTCTGTAGCTTTTAACTCACTTCCTGTCTGTAGCTTTTAACTCACTTCCTGTCTGTAGCTTCTAACTCACTTCCTGTCTGTCAATTGGAAAACGTTGAAATCTGCCAACGAATACTTTAATGCACCATTTTATATTTATTGTGTTTTTTTTCCCAAAAAACGTCTCACAGAAACTCCCACAGCACCGTGACTCGGGGAGTACCTCCTCCATCACTGAGGAAGAGAGGGGTGAGGAAGAGAGAGGGGTGAGGAAGAGAGGGATGAGGAAGAGAAAGATGAGGAAGTGAGAGGGGTGAGGAAGAGAGGGGTGAGGAAAAGAGAGGGGTGAGGAAGAGAGGGATGAGGAAGAGAAGGATGAGGAAGAGAAGGATGAGGAAGTGAGAGGGATGAGGAAGAGAGGGGTGAGGATGAGAGATAAGGAAGTGAGAGGGGTGAGGAAGAGAGGGATGAGGAAGTGAGAAGGATGAAGAAGTGAGAGGGATGAGGATGAGAGGGATGAGGACGTGAGAGGGATGAGGAAGAGAGGGATGAGGATGATAGATGATGAAGTGAGGGAAAAGGAAGAGAAGGATAAGGATGAGAAGGATGAGAGGGACGATGAAGAAAGGGATGAGGACGAGAGAGATGAGGAAGAGAGGGGTGAGGATGAGAGATATGAGGATGAGAGATGAGGAAGAGAGGGATGAGGATGATAGAGATGAGGAAGAGAGGGGTGAGGATGAGAGA
>CM070105.1:1160909-1173409 GCA_036178185.1 Liparis tanakae | reverse complement strand
AGAGCTAGTGAGAGTGTAGAAGACTGTAGGCAGAGTCTCTCTCTCTCTCTCTGAGTATAATCCCTCCATGGTCTATTGGGACGAGCTGCATATGAACCGTCTCTCTCTCCCTCCATCCACTCTTCTTCTCTCTCTCTCTCTCCCTCCACTCCCCTCTTCTTCTCTCTCTCTCTGTATCTCTGCTCTGCACATGAGCCCCGAGCAGAACAACCCTCCACCTCCTGATAAGCCAGCAAAGCAAGAGAGTCTGGCCCTTAATGACTGCCCCCCCCCCCCCTGTGTCGCAGTGACTCCTCCTCCTCCTCCTCCTCCTCCTCCTCCTCCTCCTCCTCCTCGTTTCACCAGCTGCTCTTTGAGAAACGTCGGTGCTTCTTCGAGCTTTGAAGTTTCCGTGTTGTCAGATTCTTCTGGGCGACACAAGTTGATGACTCATCAATCTGGAACAGTTTGAGGAGGAGGATAGATATGCGCTTATATATTTAAATATTTTTTTAATTAAACTATTAATGTTTTTAATTAATTTCATTCACATTTATTTATTTGTATTCTTTAATTATTATTTTTTTTATTTTGTTTAATATGTTGTATTATTATTATTATTTTTATTTTTTGGGGGGGGGTATTCAATCAATGTGCGTTTGTACCTCGTGGTGCGTTGGTGTGAGTGTGTGCCAAAGGGGCGGGGCTACAGGGTCACTTCAGGTTCACGCTCAAATAAAACGTGTTCCAGAACTTTAGGCTTCATAAAATAAAATAAAAGAAATTAGTTCGTTTTTTTTAAATGTCCCAAAAGAAATTACAATTTAAACAATAAAAAAAGGATTTCAATGATAATAAATACAAATTAAACATTAGAAAATTACAAAATATAAAAAATTACAATTTTTTTTTTAAAGTAATACAAAGTAAAACAAATTAATAAAAAAAGATTTTAATATAAAATTACAAATAAAAAAAGGAATAAATAAAATGTATAACATTTCTCAAATGTATAAAATGTATAAATTAATTAAATAAAAAAATATATATATATAAACATATAATTGCAGATTTAGGAAGCAGAAACTAATTTAGCAACAAACGCTTCAAAATGTCTCCAACATGTCCTCAGGTGTCACAACGGGAGTATGTGTGCCTGGTGGAATTACTCTAAGACTCCTCCTCCTCCTCCTCCTGCTCCTCCTCCTGCATTACATTCACTCGCACAGTGAGATTAATCAGCGGCAAATTGTTCCCCTGATGAAGATGATGAAGATGAGGAAGATGCGTTTCTTTCCTGCCGCTCGGCTGAGTCGTCCACAGAGTGACGGCCTCATCCGTCGGCACGCCAACGCGCTCAGACCCATTTCCTCTTCCTGCGCCCACTCGACGCTCTCCGCTTCCCAATTTAGCCCGAGTGTTTCGTCCCCACCCACAACACACACACACACATATGTAGCCTCTATTGCATGTGTATGTGTGTGTGTGTGTGTGTGTGTGTGTGTGTGTGTGTGTGTGTGTGTGTGTGTGTGTGTGTGTGTGACTACGAGGACGTCACATCGGCCGAATGTCTCAGCGTCACGCGACTCAGCTGTCAATCATCAAGATACTCACCTGGTGTTCTGAGAGGAGGAGGAGGAGGAGGAGGAGGAGGAGGAGGAGGAGGAGGAGGAGGAGGAGGAGGAGGAGGAAGAGGAAGAGGAAGAGGAAGAATAGGATGATGGAGGAGGAAGAGGATGAAGGAAGGGCATAGAGGAGGAGGTGGAGAATGGAGGAAGAGGAAGAGGAGATGGAGAAAGAGGAGGAGGAAGAGGAGACGGAGGAGATGCAGAAAGAGGAGGAATAGAAAGAGGAGGAGCAGGAGGAGGAGCTTGCGAGAGGATCTTGTGGTTTACAGCCGAGATCAAATGAAAAGGGGAAGACGCGTGTGTGTGTGTGTGTGCGCGTGTGTGCGTGTGTGTGCGTGTGCGTGTGTGCGTGTGTGCGTGCGTGTGCGTGTGTGTGTGTGTGTGCCTGTGTGTGTGTGTGCGTGCGTGCGTGTGTGTTTGAGTGTGTGTCTGTGTGTGTGTGCGTGCGTGTGTGTTTGAGTGTGTGTCTGTGTGTGTGTGTGTGTGCGTGCGTGTGTGTTTGAGTGTGTGTCTGTGTGTGTGTGTGCGTGTGTGTGTGTGCGCGTGTGCGTGCGTGTGTGCGTATGTGCGTGCGTGTGTGTGTGTTTGAGTGTGTGTCTGTGTGTGTGTGTGCATGCGTGTGTGTGTGTTTGAGTCTGTGTCTGTGTGTGTGTCCGTGTGTGTGTGTGTGCGTGCGTGTGTGTGTGTTTGAGTGTGTGTCTGTGTGTGTGTGCGTGCGTGGGTGTGTGTTTGAGTGTGTGTCTTTGTGTGTGTGTGTGTGTGTGTGTGTTTGAGTGTGTGTCTGTGTGTGTGTGCGTGCGTGTGTGTGTTTGAGTGTGTGTGTGTGTGTGTGTGTGTGTTTGAGTGTGTGTGTGTGTGTGTGTGTGTTTCCTCTCGCCGTCTGCAGATCGTTTTTCTGCTTCACACAAACCGACATGATTCACGTTGTCGTGCCAACCGCCCGGTGCGTCGAGATCTGTGCCGGCGGTCCGACTTCTAATTTACGATCTTTTATGAAAACTCATTAAATATTTCACGATCTTTTCCGTCGAAGCCGTGATTACGACAAGACAAAGAGCGACTTTTAATTCTTATTTCTAGCTGCAGTTCACCGGTCGGCCACACGAGGGAGCCGGATGTTCCCCCAGCAAGTTGTGACTTATGAAAGGTGTAAATCTTCAATATATGATAAAGTATACGTGGACGTGTAGCAGTCCGGGTAAACCCTTAAACCTTAAACCTTAAAGCTGAGCAGCGCAGAGTTCTGCGGCAGAAGGAAGCCGACAGAGAAACGACCGGCGAGTGGACGTGACACACGGCGCCGGCCGGTGAGAACGGCGTCCTCATGAACCACCATGGGGAGGGGAGGGGGGGGGGACTTGTTATTGGTCCATAAATCCACAACTCAACGTGGCGTCTGGAGTCACTCTGCATGTTTACAGTTACGCTCCACAACATGACGATGCTGCAGTCGAGTGACTGAGACCCGGCGTCCGCGGGGGAGCCGGCGCCCGATTGGCCGACGGGCCGACGGGCCGACGGGCCGCTCCTCCGCTCTCCGACACTTCCACACCTCTAATAATCTGAATATCTCTCGTTTCCTCTTTGAGGGGAAAAGTTGTCAAACCTATTCCCCCCCGCTGCTCTAGAAAAGATGGAAAGTGAGCAGCAGAAAGACCTTGAAGTGACCTCCCCACACACACACACACACACACACACACCACACACAACACACACCACACACCACACACAACACACACACAAACACACACACCACACACACACAGACACACGCACCACACACACACACACACACACACACACACACACACACGCACACACTAAACCAGGGCAGGCGGACATGTCTTGTGGGATAGTAAAAGCTGCGTCAGTCGAGCGTTTCTATTGGACGAGACGAGCTGAGGACCAACAACATGTCATCCTCTGATCGGAGCGTCAGATTATTTAGAGAGGAAAGAGTCAGGAAGAAGATAACGAGACACAGAGAGACAAAGAGACAGAGGGACAGAGAGACAGAGAGAGAGGGACAGAGAGACAAAGAGAGAGAGACAGAGAGGGACAGAGAGAGAGAGGGACAGAGAGACAGGAGAGACAGAGGGACAGAGAGAGAGACAGAGAGAGAGGGACAGAGAGAGAGAGAGAGAGAGAGACAGAGAGACAAAGAGAGAGGGACAGAGAGAGAGAGAGGGACAGAGAGACAGAGAGAGAGAGACAGAGAGAGAGACAGAGAGACAGAGGGACAGAGGGACAGTGGGACAGAGAGACAGAGAGAGAGAGAGAGACAGAGAGACAAAGAGACAGAGGGACAGAGGGAGACAAAGAGACAGAGAGAGAGACAAAGAGACAGAGAGACAGAGCGAGAGAGACAGAGAGACAGAGAGAGAGACAGAGAGAGACAGAGAGACAGAGAGACAAAGAGACAGAGAGAGAGACAAAGAGACAGAGAGAGAGACAAAGAGACAGAGAGAGAGACAAAGAGACAGAGAGAGAGAGAGGGACAGAGAGACAGAGAGACAGAGAGACAGAGAGAGAGAGAGAGAGGGACAGAGAGACAGAGAGACAGAGAGAGAGAGACAAAGCGACAGAGAGAGAGAGAGAGAGAGAGAGACAGAGAGAGAGAGACAGAGAGAGAGAGACAAAGAGACAGAGACAGAGAGACAGAGAGAGAGAGCCAGAGAGAGAGACAGAGACAGAGAGACAGAGACAGAGAGAGAGAGAGACAGAGAGAGAGACAGAGAGAGAGATTTTTTTTGATTTTTGAAAAACACTTTATTTTACAACTTCTTATCTTTACAACTTATTTATACATTTCTTTAAAAATAGAGTGTTTTTTAAAAATCAGGTTGTTTAAAATCAAATTCAAACAAAAAACAACAATATTAAAACATGTTTTACCGAATAAAAGGTGGCGCAAACACCAGCTCCTCCTCCACCACCGAGCAAACGATACCATTAAAACACCACCTCTGTTTAAAAGCATCCAGGTCTCCAATGTGTTTGTAAAACCTGAACTCCAGCCAGAGTCTGGCTCTGATGTTGCAGAGCCACACTGCCCCGGCCTCCGTCCCCTCTCTGTTCTCCACCCGGGACTTCCTGGTTAAATAAATGGCCATCTTGGCTTCTCCTGAGAGGAAATTTAGGAGCTGCCACTTTTCTTTTTCAGTTTTCTTGTAGGCAGCTCCCATGATAAAAACCTTCTCTGTAAAAATGACATTAAAAAGACTAAAAACCAATGTTAAAAGAGAGAAGAAACTCAAAAGTCTCTTACACTCATTAAAAACATGGTAAATAGTCTCCCGGGTTTCACAGAAAGGGCACTGGCTCAGGACAGCGGGATTGATCACTGAGATAAAAGCATTGCACGCGACAGCACCGTGTAAAATACGCCACTGGAGGTCAGCGGTCCTTTTTTTTAGGGGAGGCTTGTATAGGACCCCCCACTGTGGGCCAGGTCCTCCTGGACCAAGTCTCTTCGACCACACAGTGGGCGGCCTGTCGCACAGTCCGGACCTGTTGATGCTTTTTAAAATGTTAAAATACAGAGTCTTCTTCTCTGCCTTTGCCAGTGTCGATGTTTCCGGGTGGGTTGTTTTTAGCAGGGGGCCGGTGAGCCCCCCTAGCCTGGGGCTGAGGGAGATGTCTGGGAAGGGGTCTGCAGGGTCCGGCTCGGTCTTCTTTTGGCTGTAGTCGTTGAGGAGGCTCCTCTCCGCCCCGGTCAGCCTCTGCCTCCACAGCTCCAGGAGCCTCCTCCCCACCCGTCCGGAATGCAGGCCCAGCAGGGAGCCCAGGGCCTGGGGGACACTCAGCGTCGGCCCCACTGCCTGCACCAGGTGCTGCAGGCAGAGAGTCTTTGTTCGCAGCAGCGCCCCCGTTAGCCCAGGGTGGCGCTGCTGCTTATGTCCATGTTTGCTCTGTGTATTAAAGGTTCTCTCAACAACCAGAACAGAGATTCAGACTGTGGGCACCTTTCATGATTTAAAAGGGCCCACGATTTAAAAACACCCTGATAAAAAGGAGGCAGCCCACTTAACTTTAAAATGTTGGAGTCTATTAAAAACAGAGCAGTATCCAGCCCCAGGTGGTCAGCACGTCTGAGGATGCAGCTGGCCACGTCTCGCCACACTAAAACCCCAGGACACGTTAAAAACCTCTGAATAAACTGTAATCTAAAAGTGGCTGTCCGGCTGGCCAGGTGGACAAGGCACTGTCCCCCTCTCTTCTCTGGCTAAAAACAGTACCCCTGTGGCACCCAGTGTAGACCCTCCCAAAAGAAGTCCACCATCTTCCTTTGAATGTTGGCTAAGAAACCTGAGGGAGGGTCTAAACACGTTAGCCGGTGCCACAGTTGGGATGCGATAAGATTGTTTAAAACCAGCACTCTACCTTTAAAAGACATCTGGGGGAGCAGCCACTTCCACTTGGAAAGCTTCCCTTCTATCTTTTCTGTGACGCCCTCCCAGTTCTTCTGGACAATGTTTTTTTTTCCGAGATATATTCCTAAATATTTAAAACCGTCCTTCTGCCACACCAGGTTCTGGGGAAGAACCGGGAGGCCGCCACGCCACTCCCCCACAGCGAGGGCTTCGCTTTTTCTCCAGTTCACCCTCGCTGACGATGCCGTGCTAAAATCCTGTACAATGTGGTTTAAAAGGTCTACATCTTTCTGGCTACTAATAAAAACGACAATGTCGTCGGCATACGCCGATAAAATCATCTTCCTATTAAAACCAGGTAAAACCAGACCATGAAGGCTAGAGCGTATCTTGATGAGGAGGGCTCGAGGGAGAGTGCGTAGAGCATCCGGACAGAGCACAGCCCTGCCGAACCCCTCTACCCACTCTAAAAGGAGCACACAGCCTGCCGTTTATCTTCAGCACACTCTCAACATCACTGTACATCACCTTGATCTTGGCTATGAAACCAGCGCTGAACCCAAACTTCCCCAGAACTTTCCAGAGGAAGCCGTGCTCAACGCGGTCAAAAGCCTTTTCCTGGTCTAGAGATATCAGACCAGTGTCAATACCCAATGAGCTGGAGACCTCCAAAACGTCACGAATGAGGTGGACGTTGTCCACCATGGACCTGCCGGGGACGCAGTAGGTCTGGTCCCGGTGGAGGACCTGCTCCATAGCTCCCCTCAGCCTGGAGGCGAGGACCTTGGACAGAAGCTTGTAATCCACACACAGCAAAGACACAGGGCGCCAGTTACCGATGTCCTGCGGGTTCCCTTTCTTAGGCAGTAACGTCAGTACTGCCCTACGGCAGGACATCGGCATGGAACCAGCGGCCAGACTCTCATTAAAGACCTCCAGGATGTCCCCTCCGAGGACATCCCAGTAGGCCTTATAAAACTCAGCGGGGAGGCCGTCGATCCCGGGGGCACGGCCTCCCTGCATTCCCTGCAGGGCAGCTTTCAGCTCTTGGGGGGTTATGGGTCTGTCGAGCTCCTCATTGGTCTCCTCGGAGACCTGAGGCAGCTCCCCACAGAGCCCCTCCGTCGACACTTCCTCCTCCCTATACTCACTGGTATACAGGGAGGAGTAAAACCCCACCGCTCGCTTACGGATCTGGCTTGGCTCCACCACCGGCTGCCCTGCGTCGGTCAGCAGTGAGTGGATCACTCGCCCCTGCCCACTCCTCTTCTCCAGGCCGAAGAAGAAGCTAGAGGGAGTGTCCATCTCTGCGATGGTCTGGAACCGGGACCTGACCAGTGCGCCTTGTACTCTCACCTCAAACAGGTCGGCGAGAGACGCCTTTTTCCTTTTGAGGACTTCAACATGTCCTCGATCTCCTGTGGACTCACTCAAACTTTCTAGGTCCACTATTTCAGTCTCCAGGTCCTTCATAGATCTGGTGACGTCTCTAGTGACGTTGAAAGTGTGCTGCTGACAAAGAAGTCTAATTTCAGTCTTACCATGGTCCCATGTTAAAAATCACTCTTCCTCAGCCTAAAAACACTCCAAAAATAAAAAAACACCTCCCTAAAATTCCTATCGAAAGTTAAAACTGAATTAAAATGCCAATACGTGCTCCTGGGTAAAAATTTCCTAATAAAAACATGACATAAAACCAAAGAATGATCAGTAAAACCAGCCGGAACAATGCTGCACATTTTAAAAATACTAAAATGGTGCTTAAAAACATACATACGGTCTAACCTGGCTGAGGAGATTCTTCCCTCCCTAAGGTGGGACCATGTGTACTGTCGGCAGTCCGGATGCATCCTTCTCCACACGTCCACCAGGCCATGAGAATGGACCAGCCTCCTCAGAACCTGCTGTGAAGCTGGATGTGGCTCTGTGTGGTTTCTGTCTTTAAAATCATCCTCTGTGCAGTTAAAATCCCCCCCCAAGAATAAAAAATCCTCCGAGGCACAGTCATTTAAAACATCATTAATTTTAGATAAAAATAGCTTCCTCTCTGTTCCGATTGTTGGAGCATAAACATTTATTAAAACAACAGTAAAAAGGTCGAACCGTGCTTTCACTAGGAACAGCCTCCCCTCGACGATGTGTTTGACCTCCAGTGACTTGGGACTGAAGGCCCTGGAGAAGAGGAAGCCCACTCCTCCGCTGAGGTTGGTGTTGTGGCTCAGGAGGACTTCCCCCCCCCACTCCCTCCTCCAGTCCGCCTCGTTGGTGCTGTCGCTGTCCGTCTCTTGTAAGAAGAGAACATCATTGGCTTTCATCTTGTTAAATTCATAAATAGATGTTCTCTTCTTACAATCCTCTCCATTTACGTTTAAAACTCCGACTCTGAATGTGCTCATTAAAAGAAAAGAGTTTAAAAACAAATAAAACTTAAAAACAACAAATCAATTAAAAGACACATTGGAGCTCTCCACCCCCTCCTGCTGGATGCAAAGCTTGACCTTTAATAAAATCTTTTTAATTCTAAAAATCTCCTGCATATCTAAATGTTTCTTTGCCATGTGACAGCGGCAGGAGTAGTCAAAGGCCACGAGGTCAGGGAAGAACTCCCTGACCTCTACATCTCTTTTATTTTTTGTTTTATATAAAAACAGGCTGATCTCGTCAGCTGTATATAAAACTTTTTTTTTTTCTTGACTGTTTAAAACCAGAGGAGGGTCGCCGTCCACTGACCCCTCCTCACCCCCGTTCTCCCCACCTGCCTTGCCCCTCACTCCTCTCCTCCACCCTGCTGGCTTTGGCCTCGCCCGTCCTCTCACCGCTTTTTTTTTTTTTTTTTTTTCTTTCTGCACCCCCCCTTCCTCCTCATCCATCTCCACCTGCTCAGCCCCCCCCTCACCTGCACCGTCTTCCTCCGCCCCTATGACTCCATCCACCTGCCCTACTACCTCCATGGGCTTTACACCACTCTTTTCTTTGTCCTTTTTATTTTCTTTTTCTCCCTCCTCATCATTTTCCACCCCACTCTCGACCTCCACTTCTAACCCCGTACCACCATCACCCCCCGTAGCCCCCATAGCACCATCAACACTAGTTTTTTTTGTTTTTTTAATCTGTGTCCCCTTTTTTTTCTCTTTTTCTTTCTTGTCCTCTTTTCCTCCATCCTCTCCACCTTTCACCTCCCCCACCACACTGCTTTTGGCAGCTTCACTCCCCACAACTTTTTTTTGGTCTGTTTTTTCTTTTTTTTTCTTACCCTCATCACTTCCCACCCCACCCGCCGCCTGCCTCTCGCTGCCCTGCCCAGCTTCACCACCACCACCATCACCAACACTCACCTCATTCACACTCTCATCCACACTCACCACCTGTGGGTCGGGTACAGCAGCAGTGATGCCGCTGGCCGCGCTATCCGTTGGGATCGGATCAGCAGCAGCGGCCGTCGCGCCGGTCCCCGCTCCGGCCACGCCCGCTCTGGCCACGCCCCCTCTCAGCGACGCGGCCGTCGCGATTCCCGCCGCCGCGGCAGCAGCTGCCGCCACCGCAGCTCCCAGCGGCCGCGCGGCCGGCGCCTGACGGACCCGGCCCGTCCGCACCAGCTGCCGTCGGCTCGCCTCGCTTCGAGCAGACCCTCGCGGTGTGCCCCTCCTCCCCGCACTTGAAGCACTTCATCGCCGATGAAGATGCAAAGATGTCGTAATCCCAATCATCTACTCGGACCCGGAAGCGCAGGTTGAGCTCCTGGCTCCGGTCCTTGAGTATCATGTAAACCGTCCTGCGGTAACTCAGGATGAGCTTCATCAAGCTCTCCTTGAAGCCCGAAGCCATCTCCCTGATCGGGGAGACCAGCTTGCCGTGGGGAGAGCTCTCTGCTCAGGTTCTCATCGGTGATGAACGGAGGGACGTTTGACACGAGGACGCGGACCGACGGCTGCTCCAGCGGGAACACCTGCACAAACAAATCTCCCACCGAGAGACCCTCCTCTACCACCTGGTTCACCTTGGACACCTGGTCCAGGAAGATCACGACCGAGCCGTTCATCTTGGCCGCGGTCTTCACGCTGCCGAACCCGACCTTCCTCCCGACTGCCCGGGCCAACTCCTCCACGCTACACGGGGCGTCACCGGCGATCTTCATGCCGTGACTCCTCGTGTAGGTGAGCGGCGGCACCGCGTCGATCATGACGCCGCGCACCCCGGAGAGACACCGGCAGGGGGAAGACACCCAGAGAAAAGAAACCCACTAAACACCAAACAAAATAAACTAAACTAAAGTGAACTAATAAACCACATTAAATAAATACATGTACCTATAAAGAAACGAACAGACAGAGACACATACACGCTCCTTCAGCCGCTCTCACGCACACACACAACCTGCCTCACTCACTCACAGCGCGAACTGAGAGAGAGAGAGAGAGAGAGAGAGAGAGAGAGAGAGAGAGAGAGACAGAGAGACAGAGAGACAGAGAGAGAGAGCGGTGGTCTGAGACAAGGACAGAACCGACAGCAGAACCGATAACTGGACCTGGAGCAGACTTTGGGTTTTACTCTTCAAAACCGACTCGGTGAGACAGAGGAGCAGCTGTGATGAAGAGCAGCTGTGATGAAGAGCAGCTGTGATGAAGAGCAGCTGTGATGAAGAGCACTGACCTGAGAGGAGAGTCTTCAGCTCTGATAACAGCCCCCTGCTGGCAGTGGACATGTTGACCTTGAGGAGGAGAAGCAGAAACATGACATTACACACATATACACACATATACACACATATACACAAATACACACATATATACACACATATACACATATATACACACATATACACACATATACAAACATATATATATATATATATATATATATATATATATATATATATACACATATACACACTTATATACACATTTATACACATATACACACATACACACATATACACACATATATACAAATATACACACATATACACACATATACACACATATATACAAATATACACACATATACACACATATATACACATATACACACATATACACACATATACACACATATACACACATATATACAAATATACACACACATATACAAACATATATATATATATATACACATATACACACTTATATACACACATATACACATATATATACAAATATACACACATATATACACATATACACACATATATACAAATATACACACACATATATATATACACATATACACACTTATATACACATATATACACATATATATATACAAATATACACACATATATACACATATACAAACATATATATATATATATATATATATACACATATACACATATATACACACATATATATACACATATATAATATATACAAAGTATGTTTAAAACCAGAGTGAAGCCAGATCACGTGTTAAAGCTGCCTTCTCTCTCCTGACCACCAAGGGGCGAGTCCTCCGGTTGTATAGAAGTCTCTGCTTGTTAACGGCCTGCGACCTCCGGCTCCTCTGATGCCAGAAGCATCAAAGGGTTCTCCTTTGGCTTCCGTCTGGCTGCTGCTCTCTGACAGATCTTCTTCTCCTCCGTCTTCACTCTTTGCTCTGCAGTCACGTGTAATTCCAGCATGCTTGATCTGCTACTGCAGCTCCACCCTCCTCCTCCTCTTCCTCCTCCTCCTCCTCCTCCTCCTCCTGAGGAGCTGAGGAGGCTCCGCATGTCATTGAGGAGAAGTTTGAGGATTCTGCGTTCACATTTAATCCCCTGAACGAGACGCCGTATTTATATATATATATATATATATATATAAATATATATATATATATATATATATATATATATATATTTATATATCCAGAGACGAAGACCTTCTGACCTCCAGGGTGGAGGTTCTTCAGTTTGGACCAATCAGAACGTTAGATGTCAAATACAGGGTGGACTTCAAGATCCTGCTGCTCACTTACAAAGCCCTACATACCCCCCCTATCTTTCAGAGCTCCTCCCCCTCCACGCTCCAGGTCTGCCTCAGGTCAAAAGCACTCTGAAGGTCATCAGGACCGGGCGCCGGACCTGGGGCGACCGGGCCTTCTCGGCAGCTGCACCTCCCTCTGGAACTCTCCCCACCACACCTCCATCCTCTGTCCCTGTTGGTTCTGTTCGCCTCTTGTTCCTGTAAGCGTCTGAGTCCTGAGAAAAGCACTATACAAATCAAAATGATTATTATTATTATTATTATTATTATAGACCTCTGTAGACCTCCTCTATAGACCTCTGTAAACCTCTATAGACCTCTGTAGTCCTCTATAGACCTATATAGACCTCCTCTATAGACCTCTGTAGTCCTCTGTAAACCTCTGTAAACCTCTATAGACCTCTGTAGTCCTCTGTAGACCTCTGTAGACCTCTGTAGACCTCCTCTATAGACCTATATAGACCTCTGTAGACCTCTGTAGACCTCTATAGACCTCTGTAGTCCTCTGTAGACCTATATAGACCTCTGTAGACCTCCTCTATAGACCTCTGTAGACCTCC
>CM070105.1:1110909-1158409 GCA_036178185.1 Liparis tanakae | reverse complement strand
CCACTTCACTCTGTTAGCCACTCCCACTTCACTCTGTTAGCCACTCCCACTTCACTCTCTGTTAGCCCCTCCCACCTCCCTCTGTTAGCCACTCCTACTTTACTCTCTTATAGCCACTCCCACTTCACTCTGTTAGTCACTCCCACTTCCCTCTGTTAGCCACTCCCACTTCACTCTGTTAGCCACTCCCACTTCACTCTCTGTTAGCCCCTCCCACCTCCCTCTGTTAGCCACTCCTACTTTACTCTCTTATAGCCACTCCCACTTCACTCTGTTAGTCACTCCCACTTTCCTCCCTGTTAGCCCCTCCCCCTCCCTCTGTTAGCCCCTCCCCCTCCCTCTGTTAGCCCCTCCCCCTCCCTCAGTCCATTACACAGTCTTCTGCCTGTCCCTCGTTGCCGTGGAGATGGTCCTGTCTCCGCCTCCGGTTCCAGATGTTTCTCCTCAGCTGCTCTCCATCCCATAATGTCTGGTCTACATGCGCTTGGCTGAAAACGGACCTTTAGTTCCGGTTTGGGAGCAGAAACGAGGCCAGCAGCCGTCTCCCAGCATGCATCAGGAGAAAATATTCACATCTTAAAATAAAATGGTTAAATTAATCAATTAGAATCTCACTTCAGGTAAAACTGATTGAAGTAGAAGACCGACGTCCTCCAGCTCAGAGACGCCGTCAGAGGGGAACGTCTCATTCTCATCTTTGGCCCACATTCCTTCAGCCGTCTTCAGAACAGATATTTTACCTGGACGGCCCCCGAATGAAATTAAAAATTAAGCGTTGCCATGGCAACGCTACCAGAAAAGAGCTGCAGCGGAGAGGAAGGGTTCCCGGGGCACACTGGTGTTTAACCACACACACACACACGGCCAGAGCAGCAGATCTGGGATCAGTACTCCTGCCATGTCCGTCGCCTGCAGGCGGCCTTTCATGTGGCTCCACCAATCAGCTGCTCCGGGACGCCGTCCAGGCCGCTCTGCTTTGGGCTGACGATGTTTTAGTCGTGAGACTTTAAATCAGGACGCGGACGCAGGACGAGTCGGATGGAGCTCACCGTAGAAGACCTTTAATTATACTTCACTACATGTCTATCAAATCAAAGTCAAGTAAACACTGGCAAAAAAAAAAAAAAAGACTTTAAATGAAGGTCTGGAGAGGAACACCAGCCTAATGCTCATGTTAAAGATGCATTCCCTCTCCTGACCACCAGGGGCGACTCTACTTCTCTTGATTCATTCCCTCAGTAAACATGAGGGTCTGAGTCTCTAGTTTGAAGTCTTCTATACAGCCTGATGTCATTTATACGTTATGGTCTGTAGAGTCAGACCATGCTGTAGGGGCGGAGCTACAGGTGATGGGTGTATACAAATTTAAAGACTCTAAGCCAAGACATCCGCCCTCAAGCCAGAGGTTAAACACGAGGAGCAGTGAAGGCTCCAACCCAGAGTCCCCTCTAGGTGGCGCTCTACCGTTTGGTCCAGTGGCGCTCAACATGCGGCTCAGGCCCCCAGAGGGTCCCCAGATGAGTCCCAGAGGTCGTGAACAACCAGAGCTCCGATAAGAGTGAAGTGGAGGTTCGGACTTAACGACAGACAAGGGAAGTTATGAAAATCTAATGTTTATTATGACATTGTTTATCCAAGTATAAAAACAAGTCTTTCAATAAAAAGTAAAAAATACATTCTAAGAAAAAGATCTTCATGATAAAAAAAAGCAAACATTACAATATTACGAGTAAAAGAAAACTGACTAATAACGAAAAAAGTTAGAAATATTGATTTTACACGGCCGGCCTCCCGAAGGAGATCCTGGAATCGCGCGTTTTGGCACCGTGTAAAACATCGTGTAAAACATCGTGTAAACTTGAGGTCTAGTTCTTCCCCAGAGCTTCAACCAGATATTGTAGTAAAACCCGCTTTAAAAACCCGTGGTCATTAAACATCACAGGAACACTCGGCCCGTCGCCGTCGGGGGGGAAACGGCGAGAGTTCTGGATCGGAACAAACACGAGATCGTTAAAAACACGTAAAAAAAACGACGTACAAAACAGTGAGGAGTTCACATGCCACACGAGGCAACCTGAGATCATTTCTAGGGTTGGAGTAAAATATTGTCAAAGTGACTAGAAAGCTTGGAGCCGCAGGGCCCTCTGGTGGCCACCAGCGGTGCTGCGGCTCCAAGGCGCCAGATAAAAACCAGCAAAGACTACGAGTTAAAAAAGTAGTAAAACACTAGAGGAGGCGTGGGATACATCTTCTCCTCGGTCCGGACGCCCGCCGCTAGCCGGGGGCGTCTCGACGGCGCACCCTAGGGTGCCGGGCCACGCGGAGCACCCTAGGGTGCCGGGTCGGCCGGCGCGTCGGCGGGCGCCGTGCCGACCATGGCCACGCACACACACGGGTGGCGCAGGCAGACGGGCAGGATGCCGCGGTTGATCTGGTGGAACTCCACCAGCTGCAGCAGGTCGATGAACAGCGTCACGCCGTCGTCCATCGTCACGTACTTCTTGTCGTCGTCGTCACACTGCGGGACGCCACAGTCAGAGGGGGGGGGGGTGTGTGCGTGTGTGTGTGTGGGGACTCACGGGGATCACCAGGTAGTGTTTGGTCTTCAGCTTGAAGCACAGCGAGAGCACGAAGCACGAGACGTGCTGCTGGCTGTCACGCACCAGGAACAGCCTGGGGGAGAGGAGTCAGGACGGGGTCTAGGTCTACGGGGTCTAGGTCTAGGTCTACGGGGTCTAGGTCTACCGGGTCTCGGTCCCAACTCACCCGTCCACGAGGCCCTGCTTCTCGATCAGCCTCTGCGTGTCCTTCCTGGACACGCCCCCATGGAACCACTGCTGGGTCTTGTGGATCACTGCAGAGGAACAGAGGATGAGAGGATGAGAGGATGAGAGGAGCCCGATGTGACGCACGTCAGAAGGACCAGGACCAGGACCTCTGGTGTGGACTTACTGGACAGCTTGGGCCCGGTGGTGGAGGTGCTGCACCTCAGAGCTTCTCTCCTCTGGAAGAAGAACACGTCACGTCAGCATCTCTCCTCTCCCTGAGGCCCCGCCCTCCCTCCCTCCAGGCCACGCCCCCGTCTCCTCACCCTCCACCTCCTCACCCTCCAGGCGCGGCCCTCCTCCCTCTCGGCGCTCTCGGCCTCCGTGGGGTTCTCGATGACTCGGCCGCCGTCCTTCCCGGTGAAGTCCATGGCCACCATGCTGGACTCGGCCTGGAAGAGAGGCGGAGCTTCAGGACCACGTCATGTGACGAGGAGGAGGAGCTTCAGGACTAAGTCATGTGATGAGGAGGAGGAGCTTCAGGACTAAGTCATGTGATGAGGAGGAGGAGCTTCAGGACTAAGTCATGTGATGAGGAGCTCACCCTGGCCTCCGCCCGCTGGGCTCCCTCCGGGTTCTTCGGGGCTGCGGATGACACCTGGTAGTTGGACTGGAGCTGCTTCCCGTACTGAACACACACACACACAGGTGGCCTTGAGGATGAGGAGGAGGAAGAGGACTCATTCTAAATGACCTTCAGTCAAACTGCGTGACCTTGAAGAGGCGGAAGGCCGAGGTCCAGCAGGTGCGCGTCTGTTCACTGTCGCCACACAAGAGCTTCAGGTCCTGGACCCGGAGCGGGTTCCTGGAGCCCTGCACACACACACACAATGTACCAACACACACACACACACAATGTACCAACACACACACACAATGTACCAACACACAGGCAATGTACCAACACACACACACACACAATGTACCAACACACACACACAATGTACCAACACACAGGCAATGAGGAACATCTGAGGCAGACTAGTGGATTAATAACAACAAAGTGTACAGAATAATGAAATGTTACACATCTATTTATTTTAGTAACAACTCTAATCTTTAGAACAGGCTGTCTCTCTCCCTCTCTCCCTCTCTCCCTCTCTCCTCACCTTGATGCAGAAGGTGAAGTCGGCCGGCGAGCTGTACAGCTTGCGGCTGTTCACCACCGTGTACACGCTCAGGTCGTCCAGGTCGGCCACGTACTGCAGGTGGCGAGGCTCCTGCACACACACACACGTTCAGCATCACCCTCTGAGCGCCCCGTGTCCGGCGCCCCGTGTCCGGCGCCCCGTGTCCGGCGCCCCGTGTCCGGCGCCCCGTGTCCGGCGCCCCGTGTCCGGCACCTTGGAGCAGCCCTTGGTGGAGCAGTAGAGTCCGGAGCGCCGCAGGAAGAAGTAGACCTTCTTCCAGGACTTGCGGCTCGGCTCCTTGACCTGCAGGAAGCCCTGGATCTCTGGACAGGTGCCCGACTTCAGCAGCTCCTGGAGGATAAACAACAACAAGTTCCTCAACCAGATGAACACCTTCAAAATAAAAGGCGGGATCCTCAAGCTGCTGCAGCTTCATTTAACTACGACCCACCTGGACGAGGTCCGATGAGGTCATGCCCTTGGTTTCATCGGCGCTGTCTGAGATCATGTTCTCGGGGAAGAAGAGCTGAGGAAGAGGAAGGGTCAGCCAATCAGAGGCCGCCCTGCTCAGGAGAACAGAGACGACCTCCTGAGCGTCGTCAGAACGTCCGTCCTGCATAAAACTCCACGGAGGCGGAGCCCCGAGGCGTCAATCATGTCAGCTGTTACGCAACAAGGGGGCGGGGCCGGACGGCTCTGACTCACCGTGGGGCTCCTGAAGAACTCGTACTTGGCGTAGTTCTTGCAGAAGGCGAAGCGTGTGTCTCCTTTGAGGGCCCAGGTGGACTGGACCTCCAGCAGGACCTCGTGGTCCTCCAGGCATCTCTCTGCGGGGCGGGGGGGTTAATAAAGACGTTGTCGTTACCGTGACAGCGTTGAGGGGCGTGTCCTGTGGGCGTACCCAGGCCCAGCGTGGGGTGCAGCTCCAGCAGGGCCCAGTTCTCCTGGTCGCTGCAGTGCGCCGCTGTCACCAGCAGGAGGCAGACCTCCCGGGCCGTGGCGCCGCGGGACACCCACACGGAGCGGCTGTGGCTGTCCTCGCCATACACCTTCACCAGCTGGGGGGGGGCAATGAAACCGGCTCAGTACGTTTAGTCCCCAGAGAGAGAGAGAGACAGAGAGGTCTCACTCGGGCCTCGTCTCAGGACCGTCCTCTCTGGAGGACGTTTTAATCCGTCACTGAACCAGTTGAGGATCTTTATCCCCGGGCTCAGAGTCACGAACATGAGTCCTGAGAAGACCGAGACCAGAGACCAGGTCCAGAGACCAGAGACCGGGTCTTTCGTCCCTTCAGGTCCTCCATTGGGTCTCTAGATGTTAGATTAATAATCTCTTCTTGGCCCCGTTGCACTGAGATAATAAACCGTGTAAATCATCTGATGTCTGAACCAGTCTCGGCTCTGATGACGCCGTGAGAGCCTGAAGCATCACTGGACCCCCCCCCCCCCCCTCTCTGCCCGATGCCTTTGAGCAGACGGCGCTGGGACTCACGTGCTTGTTGGTGGCCGGCGGCGGAAGAGAACCGGCGAGCGGCGGAGACTTCTCCAGCTCGGGGAACGGGTTGGGAATGGAGGAGGAGGGGGGGGAGGAGCAGGCGCCACCCTGAGCCCTGCAGAGGTACAAGTACATCAGAGTACAGGTACAAGTACATCAGAATACACATTAAGGGCTGCCATGAGTGACTGACGTCTGAGACAACGTAGTCCCAACTAATAACAGAGACTTTACGTAAAGCGCTTCTTTCTCACGCCATGACATCATAGAGGAGCAAACACTATGACATCATAGAGGAGCAAACACTATGACATCATAGAGGAGCAAATACTATGACATCACGTGGGAGGAAACTTTCCCAATCTCAGTTTTATTACTCGATTCTCGGACGACTTTCGGACTGAAGTTGAGTCACCAGCTGACTCACGGCCTGTGTGTGTGTGTGTGTGTGTGTGTGTGTGTGTGTGTGTGTGTGTGTGTGTTCCTACCCGTTCTTGGCGATGCGGATGGGCTTGGAGCGCAGGCCGGCCAGCAGAGGGGTGAGCGTGGAGCTGCCAGGCCCCGCCCCCTGAGGGTTGTCGAACACCTCCTCTTCCTCCTCTTCCTCCTCCCAGCTGCCGGCCGCCTCCATCATGTCCGCCGCGGGGGGGGGCGGAGCCCGCTGCGCCGCCTTGGCGCCACCCGACTGAGCCGTCCTGGTGAGCGAAACACAGACCCGGCTATAGACACACGGCTGGAGGAGCACAGGGTGCGTTTACTCCAGGAGGAAGAACGGTTATTCAGTCTTCACACATTTAATAATAAAGATCAAAGAGGTCAACGTACAACGTTACGTCAGGACAAGTCATTAAAGTCAGCAAAGCATCAAAAATACTTATGATTTACCTTCAGCCAGGTCTCACTTCCACCGAGCAGAGCCTGAAGGCATCACGCTACTGAAGCTACACTTAAATTATAAAGCGTTTTAGAACTGTATTAAATACCTGACATCACTAAGCTCTATAATTAAACACGTTGTTGTTTTTAAATCACATGCTACACTAGTGAGTCACAGCTGTCATACTCAGACAATGCAGCGCGTGCGTGCGCGTGAATCCAGTTCGTTGGCATCTGGCCGGCTGCGCGCCGCCGGAATCTGTTTACAGACGTCACCGTGTTCTCCAGCTGGAGGGACACGTGACGCAGCGGTAGCGGTGACGTAGCGATGACGTAGCGGGCCGTTTCACGCAGAAACGAAAATAAAAATCAGCCGCAAGTTAAATAATTAACTCCGGATTGATCGGTCGTTGGAGAAAAAGACCCGGATGTAATTACGGGCTCAGACTGTTGAGCTCCTTAGAGTCCCAAGTTACGACCAACTAAACTCATAATAAACCAGTAAAGAGGATCATCCTGAAAGTGGAAAACAATTAAATCAAAAAGTCAATTAAGTCCTAAAGAGACAGAAACCTAAAGTTCATCATCCAGTTAATCATCTGGTGGTAACCTAAACACAACGGGGGGTTACCGGACCGCCACTGGGAACTCATTTACACTTATTAACGTCAGAACGCTGAAGTCAGGTCCACCTGCTACTGCTACTGCAGGTGGACCGGACCACCTCCCGCAGGTGGACCGGACCACCTCTTGCAGGTGGACCGGACCCCCCCGCGGGCCTCTAGAAGTGAATAGGTGACTTCCTCTCTCCGTGACGCGCTGTCGACGCTGAGCCGCCCCAGCAGACTCGACACTAGCTTCGACATCTCTCCTGTGAACGAGGTCCTCGCGCTGCTGCTGGTGCTGCTGGTGCTGCTGGTGCTGCTGGTGCTGCTGGTGCTGCTGGTGCTGCTGGTGCTGCTGGTGCTGCTGGTGCTGCTGGTGCTGCTGGTGGTCTCACCTGGGGGAAGGAGAAGTTACCTGTGCGGGGTCCGGGCCGGGGGCCCTCTTTTCAGCTGTCCGCCATCGCGCTGATCACAACAGGTGGTGGTGGTGATGTCGTCACAGCCTCGCGCGCTGCCTCTCCGGACAGGACGCCAAGCCGCCAACAATTACTACCTGAGTGGAGGGGGCGGGGCCAGCGCGCACACCTGACCTACAGGCCACGCCCCCTCCACTCCACTCCCTGACCGAAACCGTCTACACGGTTTAGATATATGAGTGCGTGCGTGCGCGTGGGCGTGTACAACTTCCGGGTTTATGTTCTTTTCATGTACTATTGTTTTAACACGGGTAAAGCACAGCCCTCAGGTACTTGTTTTCGAAGTACATATATATATATATATATATATATATATATATATATATATATATATATATATATTTATAAATGTATATAATATACATATATTTATGTATATATATATATACATAATTATAAATATATTTATATTATATATTTATAAATTTATATAATATACATATATTTATGTATATATATATATATATTCATAAATATGTATATTATATTCCTCAGTGTGCTGGCGTACATTGGGAGCAGAGGGGGGTTCATTATCTAAAAGACATTTTTAACGAGACTGGCTTGTTATCTTTTACTGACTTACAAAACGCATTCAGTCTACCAAGTTCCTCGTTTTTCTTTTACCTTCAATTAAGATCAGCACTCAAGGCATATGGTGTCCCCTGGCAGAGAGCTTTGCCCATCCATCCTATCCGGAAATGATTTACAATGCAGGGAAAAACCAGCGGTATGGTATCCAAGCTCTCTCAGTTTTTGGTGACACCTGGCCGCCTCAGCCTTCCTATCGAGAGGGTCTGGGAACGTGATTGCCCAGACCTGGCCACTGATTTTGACTGGCATGATGTATGGTCCAGCATCTCAGAAGTTTCACGCAATCCAGACCATCAACAAATTCACTACAACTTCATTCATAGGACATACCTAACCCCTGTGAAAATGCACCACATGAAAGTAATTACCAGTCCTTTATGCACTTTCTGCCCACTAAACACTCACGGTACATATCTTCACATGTTCTGGGATTGCTCCCCTGTTTGTCAGTTTTGGAACAATATTGCATCCAAGTTATCTGTCTTGATTAATGTTACTGTCACTCTTAGAGTTTTGATTCTAAATGTTTTTGATTCAGATTTTCAGCTCTCTAAAATTCAAATGTGTGTTGCGTTTGCTGGACTCACAGCTGCTAAGCGAATGATTGCAACCCGTTGGAAACCACCTCATGACTTGTCTATTCGAACATGGACGCTTTCCTTTTTGGATGTTGTATACATGGAGATATCAACAGCTCGCATAAATGGAGCATCAGAAAAGACTTTGGACGCTTGGGTCAACATTGCTGATTCTTTGAAAAATATGCTGTAGATGTGTGCTATGGTCCCTTACTTCTAATTACTCATGTCCTTGGTCCCTGTCGATGTTATTTGTCTGTCTGTCTGTCTCTTGTGTTGTGTGTATATGTATGTCTATATTAATGAATATTTATTTTTGTACTGCCCTTTATCTATTTAATAAACGTCCTACTGGATAGTTTTACAAATTCTGATTAATATAAAATAATAAACATCACATTCGTGAAATCCTTTGTCTCCATCTAGTGGCTGAATCTGGATTTTATTTTTTCTTAAAGCAGAATGAGCTTCCTATTGAGTTACCTCAGTATAAATTTGAATATTTTAGTGATGAGTCGGCGTACATATGAGGAACCTGAGTATTTCCTCTCTCTCTCAATCGTACAGGTCTCCATCCCCTAGAGTAGTGGTTCTCAACCTTTGTACAGCTAAGTACCCCCTAACCAGCGCCTTAGCGTGTGCCAAGTTGGGTCAAACCATCCTGATATGGGGGGGGGGACTCTGGGTCTTTAGGATCATTAAATTGGCTACTTAATATAAAATTCAGTTCATGAACTTAAACTTGTGTTTTATTAAATAACTATTTTAAAGGATTTTTTAATGGATACTAATTTTAAATAGATTTTTTTAAATCTCACGGACCCCCATTTGAGAACCAGTGACCTAGAGGACGTCTGGAGGAACGGAACACGCCGACATGTTGGATCAAATCATGTTTATTAATGTGTTCAGGAAATCCCCACAGAAACAGTTTACAGGGGAACGTTACAGATTTACAATCATTCTCGACAGAAGTGCCAGCTTAACCCCGCGCTTCGTTTACGACACTGAGAACGCCGGCCGAAGCGCCCGCTCCTCCTCCACCTCCTCCTCCCAGCTGGTCTCCTCCTGGAGGAGCGGCGCTGCAGCGTTCACAGTTCGAGAGCCTTCATATTTGGTGCCGATCCTTCACCTTTCAGCCCGACAGGAAACGGCTGGACGCCTTTTTCTCAGATTTTCAAAGTAAAACCGCCAACCGTTGGTGAGAAAACCCTCGCCGGGCCCGACTCAC
Organism: Liparis tanakae; assembly: GCA_036178185.1. NCBI lineage: Eukaryota > Metazoa > Chordata > Actinopteri > Perciformes > Liparidae > Liparis > Liparis tanakae. The sequence continues at coordinate 1,148,603 of CM070105.1, read as the reverse complement.
TCTCATTTACAGGATTTGTCGTACTGCTCAAAAAAAATGCATTTGGTTCAGCAGTCACAAGTACAAATAGAAACGCTCAAACTAGTTACAGAGGAAATAAACAACAAACACAAGTAACGTCTCGTAAAGGAACGTGAAGCTCTGGGATGGTCGGGAGGTCGTGAAATGCCCTTCACCTGCTTTTAGTCGCGATGGTTCGTTGGACCGAAGGTCGACTCGAAAAAACATAATCTAATTTAAATCAGGAGAATTGAATGTTAATTTCCCCCAAACATGTTTCCACAAGAATTGCATAAAGTCTCACATTCTATTTAATTAGTTTTTAATCGTTGGCTTGCTTTGTGCTTCAGTCTCACCTGCTGGGGGGGAGGGGGGTGGGAGGGGCGGGGGGGAGATAGTGTTCATTGGAGAACCATTGCTAAGAATAAACTGTTATATTCCAATATAATAATAATAATAATAATAATAAAACAAACAGCATGATTTTCAAATGACACCAGAATGATCGAGGATGGGCGTTTCTTGTTGTGGTTGTTGTTGTTTGTCCTTTTTCCTGTTTTTTGATTTGCTTCGACCTGATACAGGTTAAGATGCAACGTGCTGAATCTCTTACTGGTGGGTTTGAGGGTTCAAAAATCAAAAAAAGGAGTTTTAAAATGAACATTTAGCATTCAGTCTACATCAGGTGAACATTTCTAGTTAACATAGATATATATATACTACAGGGAGGGAGGCGGGGGAGGGGGGCTTGCACCCTTGCTCTTTCTTTGCCGTATGAAAACCATGCTTCCCCTGGAAAGAAAGGGTGGGGGAGGAAGGGTGGGGGTTGCGGGGGGCGTGCAAGACTTGGGGGCGGGGGGGGGGGGGGGGGGCAGAGGCTGAGTTTGGTGGTTGGAGAAAACCAGACTGCTGATTCCACAGGAGGTGTAAAAGGCACGCCAGGGTTACTCCCAATCCCAGCCAACATACACAGCCTTCACACACACACACACACACACACACACACACACACACACACACACACACACACACACACACACACTCGCTCGCTGAACACACAAGGTACACACACACACACACACACACACGCAGCACAGGCTACAGCCCCGAGAGTACTGACGAGGGCAGGAGGGAGGGAGGGAATGAAAGAAGTTCTTGAAAGAAAGAGCTGGGGTTGTAGATGTGTGTGTGGGGTGAAGGAGGAGGGGGGGGGGTTAGATGGGAGCTAAAGGGAGGTGGTGGTAAAGAGGGGGTGGGGGTGGGGGGCCTGGGTCCGGTGCTGCCGCTGTGTTGAAACAGAGAGAAATAAACAACAAACAAAACAAAAAACAAAAAAGAAAGGAGTCAAAAAGCTGGAATGATCATTTCTGGTTCTTCAGCTGGTTGGAGAGCCAGTCCAGGCCCTCGTACAGCCCGTCCCCGCTGGTGGCGCAGGTGGCCTGGATGTACCAGTTGCGCTGGCGCAGGGCGTGCAGGCCCAGCTTGTCTGTGATCTCGGCGGCGTTCATCGCGTTGGGGAGATCCTGGAGGAGGAGACAGGCGGTCACGACAGACGAGGCCCGATGCTAACGGCTACCGCTAACCGCACGCGCCACAAGACGCCAGTTAAAACGCTCAAACGGTTCCCGTGTCGGCGGCGTGGAGGAACAGGAAACGGCGCCTCACCTGTTTGTTTGCGAAAACGAGCAGCACGGCGTCTCTGAGCTCGTCCTCGGCGAGCATTCTGGAGAGCTCCTCCCTCGCCTCGTTCACGCGCTCCCTGTCGTTGCTGTCCACCACGAAGATGAGCCCTGCGTTCACACGGGGAGAAGGGATGAAGAGGGGAGGAAGAGGGGATGAAGAGGGGCGACGGGGCCTTTCCCCTCGGATTCAAACCCGTCACCTTGTCCCCTCGATCATATATTCTTGTACACACTGTTCACGTCGCTCAACGAGTCTGACTGGAGGAAGAAGCGTAACAGTTTGGTTCTGACGGGGAAATTAGCATAATTAATAACCTAAAGGTATTTGGTTATTATGCTGAAAAACTGGATATTTAAACTGCTACCACTGAGCTGAGGTGTCGAGTGTCAACAGAAACAGAATAAACTACCCGTCTGACACGTCGTTCTCTAGGAAGGAGTTCAGAACACCAACGCGTCCGCACTGAACGCCTCAGTTATTGTTGTCAGAGTATTTTTAAGGTTTTTAATCTCTAAACTGCAAGAGAAGACAACAGGTATCTCACTTATACGTGTTCTCTTTGCTGCTGCTTGGGACCAATCAGAGTCAAGACGGGTCCAAACAGAATCTCATTGGTTAAGAGGCGTTCAGGCCCCGTGGTTCTTCTGTAATCCCCATTTCTGAACCCCCATGAAAGATAATTATGGACATTATTTAGCACTTCATCCAAACAATAAGATCTTGTTTTTATTGAAGGAAATCTGGTGACAGTATTTCAAGAGCAAACTTAAAACTATTGTTTTTATGTATTATCCTTTTAACTCAACGTGTGACCTCAGATCCATATTTAGGTTGTCATATTTCCCCAGGTGTGTTTACATATGCTGTGGAAACACCAGTATATTCTCCAGTTCGGCATGTCGTTTTCTAAAAATCTATTTTCTTGCGTTATTAGTGCTGCTGCTGATGGCCGTCGTCACCAAAGGATTCACACGTCGAGTTTCACACTCGGCTCATCCGACGTGTGGATGGCGACGCTCGCTGCAGCGCGATGCGTTCGAGGGAAACGGGGAGAAGCTAAAGCCAGAAGGTGCAGCCGCTCAATCGGCTGACATCACAGCGGAGTTCTGCAGGAGCGAGAACCGCGAAGCAACTCGCCGATCAGCTGCCGTCCAGCGGGTTGCGTCACCGGGAGGAAACGCCGAGAGCGTCTCCGCGGCGCGACGCCCCCCCGCCCCCGCCACGGCACAACGGGCCTGAGTCACCGGTTGACTAATTTGGAGATGGTTGTTTATGCACCGACGAGGCCACCTATAGGCGGCGGTGGTCCACGACACTGCCGCACGCCAGAGCGGCAACCCCCCCCTCACCTTGAGTGTTCTGGAAGTAGTGGCGCCACAGCGGCCTGATCTTGTCCTGACCGCCCACGTCCCACACCGTGAAGCTGATGTTCTTGTATTCTACAGTTTCAACATTAAAACCTGGACAGAGGGAGAAGAGACACGGGTGAGAAATAACTCGTCTGAAAGTGTCAGGCATGAAAGAGATATCCAGTTAACAGCTTTATTCAAACAAATTAAACGGAAGAAAGTTAATGTCGACCTCTAGCTCCCGATAAACAGGTCTGCGTATGAACTCTGGTGTTTCAATGGCCGTCCAATGACAGAATCTTGTGACTCGTTTATTTTATCATAGTTCCTGATCTATGTCCTAATTTTGGGAGGATTTCATTGTTACAGCGGATTGTGTAAAAAAACATCTTGACAGTGCAGTCCATAAATAGGGAAGTCTTGGTATCGCTCCCAAACTTGAATATCACTTTGACAACAGCATCCAAATGTTCATAAAGAACCCAAAACAAAAACAACAACAGGCGTCCGTACCGATGGTGGGAATGGTGGTGACTATCTCTCCGAGCTTCAGTTTGTATAGGATGGTTGTTTTTCCAGCAGCATCGAGCCCGACCATAAGAATCCTCATCTCCTTTTTGCCAAACAGGCCTTTGAATAAGGTTGTGAATACATTCCCCATGGTGACGGAGCTGTGGAGAGAAGGAGCCGTTAGAGGAGCAGGAGCATCCAACACCATCAGGACCCGGCAGACCCGGCGCCTTCACGATGACGCCGATAAATAAACAAAAGTAACTTGAATACCCGGTTACTTTGTTGATTCAGATCATTAAAGAGAAAGACAAATAAACCAATACAATAGGATAATCCATCTATGCAATTCAGCTACCCAGCCGGATTACGACTGAAGTGGTGACCGTCTATACAACTTATGTCAAATGGGTCATTTTGAGTAATTTTGGTAATTAAAGTATATTTATTAAGCAGTAAGATGCTGAATTTAGGATTTGTAACAGTATTTTTAAACTGTATTGTTTGATACTCAAGTAAAATACTGCAGGTTGATGACAGCTGAATAATCGGCCCAATGAAAGGACGTTAGTGGTTTTAGTCCTAGAGTTGTATTCAGTCATGAGTAAAGATATAGAACATGCCTGAGAGGGTTCAATATACAATATATTGCCATCCTAAATGTCTTATCAAGTTACCGTCAAGATATACAAATATATATATATATATATATATATATATATATATATATTTCAATCACACTCGTCACCCTTAAAAACAGCGTCACGAACCTTTAGACCAAAGATGCCTTAAAACATGACATTTATCTTAGCGTCGTCCCATAATTTTACCCCTAATAATAGACTTTTAATACGTTTTTTAAAGCATTTTTTAACGATAAACTTAGAACCTCTCTCAACCCGCTGGTCGAGAGACGGGGCCGCGATGTCACGGCGGATAGCAGGTGAAACACGGTGGATGACCGGGTGAAACGCGGTGGATGACCGGGTGAAACGCGGTGGATGACCGGGTGAATCGCGGTGGATGACCGGGTGAAACGCGGTGGATGACCGGGTGAAACGCGGTGGAGGACGCTGACGGCCGGTGAACCGGATCAAGCCTAGCCGAGAAGGGAAGGCCCGTTCCGGCTGGCGGACCAGAGCCGTCACGGGACGACTACCGGGCCCGGCACCGGCCACGGTCGAGACCCCGCGGGCGAACCCGGTACCAGCCGTTGACAGCTCGCCGGTACTGCGGTTATGAAAAATGAGAGAAGGCGAAGCAGATTAACGCCGCGAAGGGCGGATGCTCCGCTCGTTAGCTCCGGAGCTAGCCGCCGCGACGCAGGACTTCCGCGGACGTTAAAAAGGAGGCGAGAAAAAAGGGAGAAAAAGCAGATTTAACGGCGACACGTTTAACGTCGACACGCTCGGTCCGTTTCGAGTACCGTGTTTCCGTTAAATCACCTCTCTTGTAATCCGTCCGGTTGACAGGAGAGAGAAAAACGGGAACCTGCTTTGCCGTCCGCGGAGCTAAGCTAACTGCCGCGTCACAGCAGCGCCGAGAACACCGTGACGTCGGCGCAAGCCGCCGCGGGGAGAGCCGCTCGCGCGCCTCGGCGGTCGGTCCGCGCGACGCGACGGTTTTTTAAGCCGAAAAGCAGCGCGTACGAGCCGGGTAGTTACCTTTTTTCAGAAAGACAGCTTCTCGATCTTTCCGTTATCTTTTCACTGTCACTCCAAAATGGCGTCTTGCGCAACCGGGGAGACGCCGGCGTACGGGGGGGCACTTCCCACTACGGAAGCTGCGCCAATCACAGCGCGGCTGGCCCGCCCGAAGACCCGCCCCCTGTTGTCCCGCTGGCCAATCACAGCGTCGGCTGATCCCCTGCGCTCATCCATGGCGTCTCAATGCACAAAATGTCGAGGAAGCGAGCCGCGCACACACACTCAGGTTTCACATCGGTGCATTAAAGCAGGAGCTTTTCATACGACCCCGTCTGACTGGACTCTGAGCGCGTTAGGTGATCATACCTGCGGCTTGAGGAAATGTTACAGATGTATTGTTGCTCATGAATACCTCTGAGGGCCCAAGGTATGTGCAGAGGTGTAGTAGTCGCGTCAGGCCCGGAGTTCAACCGGAGACCGCAGCGCCTCCAGCAGTGAGGCTGGCCTCCTGCACACGGCCCTGCAGTATTTATATGACACTGTATACTTCTACTACCTCTCATTTTACTATACTACAAGATCTCAGGTACACATAGTAGGCCTACTTTATACTTTACTCATGTACACATTGTACTTTATACTTTACTCAGGTACACATAGTACTTCATACTGTACTCAGGTACACAGTGTACTTCATCTCAGGTACACATTATTTTCATCTCCTTCCTGAGTTGATGTTGAACATTTTTAATAAACTGAAGGATGAAGTTTTTCTTCTACTTCTTTCTTTTCTACTTCTCCTTCATCTTCTCATTGTTGTTCTTATTCCCCTCCTTTTTCTCCTTCTTCTCCTTCTTTTTCTCCTTCTGCTTCTTTTCCTCCTCCTCTGTCTCCTTCTTTTTCTTTTCCTTCTTCTCCTTGTTCGTCTCCTTTTTCTCCTTCTCCTTCTTCAGGTAAATAAACTTTATGGATGTAAAATACATTAACACAAAGCTGACCTGCAGCATTTATTCTTAAATAATAAATATGTCCAACTGTGAAGCCCCTTGAAACATGTCTAACCCGTTGATATTTAATTATAATTAAAATGAACTTCAAACTATTGAAGTCTACAACGAGCCGCTGCCGAATACCAGAGTGCAGCTGGTGGAAGAAATGTTTAAATATTAACTCTGTGGAGCTGCATGACCTCCACGTCCTCCACGTGAAGGAGAGACGGACACATCGGGGGACACAGTACACAAACCAACAAAGAAAATCAAGCCTCTAATATTTGTTTAAATATTTTAAGTATTTTTAAAGTATTTTATGTGTATATATATATATATATATATATATATATATATATATATATATATATATATATATATATATATATATATAAGGAAGAAGTTTTATATATATATCGTCCTCACAGCTGAACGTCTGTAATCATTGATAGGTCCTCAGAGTTAAATTACAGCGCGTGCCGAAGTGAAGCCGTGAGTCTGCGACATGTGACCGGGTCACGTGATCCCCATGTGACGTCACACGGACTTTCTTTATGCTGCTTTCTTTATGAGTGTGTTAAACTGTAGGCCGATGGAGAAACAAGCCTCTGAGTTTTATAGAAAACATTTTTATTAAGATAGAAAATGTCAGTAATGATCAGGTGTTTTTAAGTAGCTTCGCTCTAAACAGCATTTTAAAAGGGCACCAAGGATTAGGACACACATTTAACAGATTACAGAGGAAACAAAGAGAACTGAAAGTAAGGTAACGATAAAAACACCTTCACAAAGAGAAAATCTGCTTTAAAATCACACGTCGCTGATTAAATCCCCAATCAAATATTATTACCCAAAAGCACCGGCTGTCCCATTTTATATTTATATAAATACTATATTTTAATTAAAAAAATATTCCTAAAAAAATATATGTATATTATTTTTGTTCTAAATAATAATAATAAACAATTCAAATATATATAATTTGTTATGAAAAAATAAATGATTTTTATAAATAATATATATATATTTTTTAAATGAATGATAATTTTATTTATATATATATATATATATATATATATATATATATATATATATATATATATATATATATGTGTGTGTGTATATATACACACATATATGTATAAATAAATATACAAACTGTCCCCCGAATGAGTGCTGAGATGGAAGCTAAGCTAACCGCAGCTAAGACCTGAGGCTACTCCACTACCCAGCATGCTCCTGGCTGTCTCGAAAGCAGCGGAAGGTCTGTGACTGTTGCAGAGACCTGGATCCATCGTGGTCCAGGATCAAGGACTCTGGACTCTGTGTTTACATCATGATGTTGTTCCTCTAAAGTGAAACATGACGCACAATGTTTTTCCTCATGTTGAGTTTTTAGTGTGAAGTCGTCGGCCATATTATCTGACCGTAGAATAGATTTTCAGAAGATGCTCTTCAGGAATAAATGCTCCACGAATCATTGCGTATTTATACATATGTTTATACTACCAGTCGTATCAGTTCATCAGCAATCGATGACTTAATTAGTGAAAAAAAAAACAACAAATAAAAAAAATCCCCTCATTCTCGGAGTTCCAGCTTGCCGTCAGTGACTCTCCACCTCCAGCGCTGACAGCGGTCCGGAGCGGGAACGCAGCGCAGCCACAGGCACGACTCTCGGATCTCCTGCTCAAAGGATACCGTCTTCCTGTCCAGGGTCTCCAACGTGAAGGCTGTCGAGATCTGTAACGGCAGACCAGACTCTGGCTATCAAGTAGAGTCATTATATAGACTTCTATACAACCAGAGGAGTCGCCCGCTGGTGGTCAGGAGAGAGAATGCAGCTCTAACATATGAAGCATATCCTTCTATTCAACCTGAGGAGTCACCCCCTGGTGGTCAGGAGAGAAAATGCAGCTATAACACATGAAGCATAGACTTCTATACAACCAGAGGAGTCGCCCCCTGAACTGAAGGTTTCCCTCGTCTTTTTGGGGGGGAAAAGACGATCTCTTCTAACTTGTTCCAAGATAATCTTGAATAAACAGAAGAAGAATCTTCTGGATTTAGCCGGATACCTGGAAACTATCAACGATGCGTGTCTCTTACCTGATCGCTAATCCCGATGGCGACATGTCCCACTTTGACCTGCCGACGTTCACGGATCCTCAGACACTCGCCCCGCACATTCTCAATCCAGATGTCAACACCTGCAGCCCCAGAGCGGTGAAGGACATTAACAACGAGGCACAACCAGAAGTCGAGCGGCGTGTACCTGAGTGCGACGGTCTCACCTTCGAAGCAGTACGAGGAGGGCTGGTTGTCCGAGGCCAACCACTCCATGTGTCCGTCTGTGTGGCTGTTGCTGGAGGAGAAGACTCCGGAGCTCAGGTCATCGGACGAATGATCGGACTCCTGAGAAAGAACACGCAGTGTACGTTTAGTTGCTTCGGGGTTTAGATGTTTGAGTGCAACACAACCGCATCGAGGAGCACGCACCTTTTCGGCGAGGGAGTCCGAGCAGCTGAAACAGGAGGGGGGGTCGTCTCTGGGTTCGGGGGACGGGGTCTGCACTGTGGTGCCGATAGCCGCCTCTAGTGAGCGACAACGTAGCAGCGGTTTAGTACCCAGCGACATGCTGTCGCAGTAGAATAAAAGGTGGTGCGTCAGAAGTGATTGTGGTGGAGTTCGTCCGGCTCACCTTCTCGGAGGTCTTCCTGCTCTGGCTCGGATCCCCATGGACTGTCATTGGTCTGTTGGCCTTTTTGCAGCAGAGGGAAAATGCCTCGGAGGGCTCGGAGATACTCTGTAGACTCGGACGAGTCCCACTCTTCCTCCTCCTCCTCCTCCTCTTCCTCTTCTTCCCAGTCCCCCTCGTAGTCCCTGTCACTCTTCGTCCACTTTCCCTGAACATGCTCCTCCTCGGCCATGTAAATATCGACTTCTGAGTCAGAGCCGGTGTCCCAGTTATCGTCCTGCAGCGGTTTAGGTCGGGACTCCCATTCCCTGGTGAGGGAGTCGGACTCCGCCTCAGAGTCTTGGTCCGAGTCTCCGTAGCCGGTACTGTCCTCGTCCACTGCTGTCGTCCTCCAGGGGCTCACCCAGTGCATCGTGGTCGATGATTTCGTTGTGTTGACCCCGGGAGACGGAGAGAAGGGCCTGTCCTCATTCCGGCTCTTGTCGTTCTGCAGCTTCTCGCGGGCACTTTTCACGGACCGGGGGCTCAGACCTCCGACTGGGGAGCAAATGCACAGACCTCAGTGAAGCAGGAGACAACAGGATGGCATTCAGAATGTTTGGTTGTGGCACTGTTTTCTTACCGGAAAAACCAGAACATTCTGAGATGTCGTTGAAAACGTGTTTTGGAGTGCCTCAGGGCACGATCCTGGGTCCTCTTTTACTTTCCTTGTACCACGGTATTTACTGCCACTGTGTCTTTTATAACGGTCTCTCTGGAGGACACCCAGATACACCAACCCACAGACCGTGGTGTGCCTCACCTAAATGTCTGTCCCGTAGTGTATTTCTGATTAATCAAGTTATTAAAGGTGCGTAGTCTTGTTTTAACAGCTTAGGAACATTGCAAAGGCTCATTCTTTTGGTATACCTTATTTTGTCGCGTCTTAATTCGTGCAATTCACTTTTTACCTGCCTCACTCAAAAAGGTGAAGGCAGAGTGTGCAACACTTTAACAGCTTTTACAGCTTTGCATGTCCAGGCACCTTGATATGCCATACATTCAATACAATACCATGAATGTTGTTGGTATTCTTGGGCTCTGGTTTCCTGTTCTGGATGTGAAGTCTTTTCTACGTAAAGCAGTTAGTAATATATTCCAGTATTGCTTGATATTCGTTCCCACACCCAGAGGTTTATGTTTCTATGGTACGGTTTGTTTTTCTGGTCATCAGCAGGATTACAGAAAAACTACTCGGACGATGTTGAATGTTAAAGGGTAGAAACAAAAGACGATTCCTGAACGAGCTGCACACCGACCTGCTCTCAGGGCCTTCGTGGTCTTCCTCCGGAGCTCCTTTGCCGACGCCCGTCTCCCCGGATCCTTCCGGAGTCCGGCCCTGAACACCTTGGCCGTGAAGTTGTTGCAGGTGGACGGCACCTCCCACAGAGGAGGCGGCTCGTTGGCGATCTGACCGACGCACACGGCGGCACAACGTGAGGAACACAACCTCGGTGCACATCTCTCTGTCTCCGCTCAGGGAGGACGGCGCTCACCTGGAGGCACAGCGGATGGGAGTAGTAGCGTATCCACGGGTGGCGTCCGTTGAGCATGTGCAGGAGCATGCAGCAGCTGCTCCACACGTCCGCCGCGCCGCGCGGGCGATCCCCTCGAGCCACCTCGGGGGCCATGTGGGTCTCCGTGCCGGGGAAGGCGGCTCCTACGGCGACAGACGCCCAGGTCAAGGTCCATTCAGCGGATCATGCTGCGGTTGTTGGTATGAACGCCTGGATTTACTGCTCCACCCTCAATGGGTCTGGTACGACCGCTAGCTTACGGTGGCTAATACGGATTAGCAAGCTTTAGGTTGATATTGCTGTTCAACTTTAAACATTGTTGCACATTAGCTGTCGTTTGTAATCTGGGTTTTAAACGTTCTCTTACAGCTGCTGGTTACTCTTAGTAAATCTGATCAACGCTATATTTATAAAACGGTGTAAATAAAAGATCTTTGTCTTGTTTTGTAGTTATTTAAAGGTGCAGTGTGCAGCATTTTGGGGGCTATTAGCAGACATGGAATATAATATTCATATCTACGCCTCATGTACAATCACCTCGTTGTGTTTTCATCCGCTCCTTGTGTCTCCACAGGGAGCGCGTCCTCTTCCAGGACCACCACGTCTCTACAGGAGCCCAACACTGAATCCAGAGGGAGCCCTTTCCTGTGTTTAGGTTACCTGAAGGCCACGCGGTCGTCCAGCATGCGTAGAAAGGGAGGCTAGGGGTTGCTAAATGGCCCCAAATCCTCCACACTGAAGCTCTCAAGGTAATTAATCACCGGGCCCAGTGGTGTGATCAATGCACATCAATATCTAATGTGAAGTGTATCGCTGACTCACCCCTGAACACGTCGGTTCTCCCTCCGTCGTCATCGGAAGTCTCCGAGAGACCGAAGTCACAGAGGAAGGCGTCTCTGCAGTCTGCAGACAGCAGCACGTTGTCCACTGGAAGGAAAGCAGAGAACACGTGGATCAGCCGGACGGCTGGTTCTCACCATCGTCTTCTTCACGAGATCTGATGAGTTCATTAGATGTTGGTTGGCTGAGCGAGCCCCTTCCTCTTTAATCCTCTCGGCGGGGATTACTGAGGGGTCAGGGGTCAGTTCAGGATCAGGTGTCGACACCTTACTGGACCTTATATTAAAAAATCTAAACTAAACAAGCTGAATCCAAGTGTGTGTATATCGACAATAAAGAAGCTTTTTAAAAAGGCTGCATGGACATAAAGAACTGGAATTGATAAGATTAAGATTAAAATACTCAAGCACCTCATAGATTGCACCTGTGTCAGGGGCATCTGTTACCTGAACCGTAAACATATGTATCCAAAGTCTCAAGAACATACCTTTGACGTCCAGGTGAAGGACATGCCGGTGGTGCAGGTGCTCTAGCGCCCCCAGTGCCTGGTGGAAGTAGTGCAGGGCCAAATCCTCGGGAAGGGAGTTCATCTGCTTCAGAAGTTGGGCCAGACATGCTGGAGAGGACGTTTCCGGACAATTATTTCACTTTTAACAAGTGCAATCTGGGATCTGTGCTGTACGTGTGTTCATGGTTGTTCACCTGGCTTCAGCTCCATGAAGAGCACGACGTTGAGGCCCTCCCTCACGGCCCCGAAAAGCTGCACCACCCGGGGGGAGCTGAGAGCGCTCCACGCGCTCACCTCCTGGCTGCTGAAGTGGCCGAGTGGGACCTGGGAGGACCACCATGTCACGACCGAGCAGCGGCGCACCTCTGGACTCGTCGTGAAGCTCTCTGGGCTTACCCTCTTGGCGGCGCACGTGAACCCGGAACGTCGGTCCCGCACGCAGAACACGTCGCCGTAGGAGCCGCTGTGGACGTGGTGCAGGACGCGGTACTCCTCGCCCTCGCGGTACCGGAAGCCGCTCGGCTGGAGCTGCTGGAGGGGGCGAGGAAAGAGAAAATCACAGACGGGTCAACCGGCACAGACACATCCCTGCTTCTACCGACAGGAGAAACTCAGACAGGAGAAACTCAGACAGGAGAAACTCAGACAGGAGAAACTCAGACAGGAGAAACTCAGCGTCTCTCGCCCGGTGGAGCTCGTTGTCGACCTGACGTTGTGTTTCACGTCCTCAACATGACATGTTTAGTTTCTGTGAACTTCTGCTCGGCAACAGAGGCAGACGCACCGTCACCGTCAGCCGAGAGGAGACTCAAGACCTTCCTCTACTGTACCTACTTTTCTACTTTTTGTGTTCCGGTGTTGGTGTTACAGTGCGTTTCATCGTGTTACAGTGTTGGTGTGCTGGTGTGTTCTGGTGTTGGTGTTACGGGTTGTTACAATGTTGGTGTTCCGGTGTATTTCGTTGTGTTCCGGTGTTGGTGTTATAGTGTTCCGGTGTTGGTGTTTGTTCCGGTGTGTTCCGGTGTTGGTGTTCCGGTGTTGGTGTTCCGGTGTGTTCCGTTGTGTTACAGTGTTTGTGTGCTGGTGTGTTCCGGTGTTGGTGGCCTACAGCGTGATGAAGGCGCTCTTGAGGTGGATGCTAGTCTCACGTGATGAAACACGAGTCCTTCGTTCTGCGGCGCGTCCTCCCGGCCGTCCGCCCACCGCCTCATCAGCTCTCTGAAGAAGGCTGAAGCGAAGCTCCTCGGCCGCCGCGTCACCCGGCCTCTCAGGCCGCGCAGCAGCGTCTCCGTGTCATCCACACCGACGGGGCCGAGGGCGGAGCTCGAGTCTGAGACTCCCAGAGGGCTTTGCACGCCCCCCCCTGTGGTGTCTGACTCCCAGGAGGAGGTGCAACCAGACACCTGCATCAGGTCGAAGGCTACGTCCGACGCTCCGGATCCCGGACCGTCCTCCGCGGCGCCGGACGAGTCCGACGAGTAAACCGACTCAGAGTTCTGGGTCGGGCTGCAGTCGGAGTCCTCCTCGGCTCCGGGGCGGCGGTCGGTGAACTGAGGAGGAGGCGGGATGATGTCGGCCGTCGACTCTCTGCTCGTCGACTTCAGCCAATCGAGCTCCTGCACCCAGAGGCCCCGGATGAGGGGAGGCCGGCCCCCCGCCCCGGGGCTCCGTCGTTGTTTCCTCTGGAGTTTGGCCACGACATCGGAGTCCTCCCCGTCCTCGGAGTCACTCAGGAGGGCGAGAGACCTTCAGGCGATACAGGATACAACAGGCTCAGAGCACTGACGGGGATCACAAAAAACAAAACAAGCAACTCCTCTGGTTGTATAGAAGTATATGCTTCATGTGTTAAAGCTGCATTCTCTCTCCTGACCACCAGGGGGCGACTCCTCTGGTTGTATAGAAGTCTATGCTTCATGTGTTAAAGCTGCATTCTCTCTCCTGACCACCAGGGGGCGACTCCTCTGGTTGTATAGAAGTCTATGCTTCATGTGTTAAAGCTGCATTCTCTCTCCTCACCACCAGGGGGCGACATACATACACATAGACATGAGTCTATGTCTCAGTCTCTAGTTTCAAGTCTTCTTCTATACAGTATGATGTCATCATTTATACTTTATAGTAATTTAGAGTCACTCAGAGCATAAAGCAGGGGATGCTTTAGGGGCGGGGCTACAGGTGATTGACAGGTCATCAGTCTACTAGCCGCTGGGGGAGGTCACAATGACTACGTCCACTTCTTATGTCCAGTCGGTGAAACTAACTCGTTCCACCAGATCTTTGACCAAAAGCTTGATTACTAAATATATGTTTGCAGTCTTGAGTTTGATGTGCAGAACTCTAAAGGTATGCAGGTGGCGTCTGTCGTCCCCGGGCGGTCTCCTCCCGGCGGGTCACGGCGGTCCCGTACCTGTGTCTCTGGAGCAGCCGGGCGGGGCGGTGCCGGCTCTGCGTGTCGGTGGGGCTGAACTCCTGGAAGTCTTCTCCTGGAACAGAGACACGCTCAGCTCAGAGCAGCCCAAGACACGCCCACACGGCGAGGCCGGGGGAGGAGCTTCTGCTCCCACGTCTACGACAGACACACACCTGGTATTCTTAATCTGAGCAAATGTCCTGATTTGCAGCCTCTCAACAACCCCGGGTCCTACATGTCCCATAATGCACCTCACTAGCGTCCCTTCATGCCCACTTTGGTGTGTTTCAGTGCGCTCAGGGTACACGCGCGTTAGCATCTGAAGCTAACGGTAGAAACACTTCACGTCGAGGTTAAACTGAAATATCTCTAAAGTCCACGAGACACGTATTATTGATTATAGGCGACTGGTCGGGTCACGCGGCGCTCATCGGTCCACGTACTCTCGGCCTGCGCCACGATGGAGACGCACTGGTTCTCCTCGGTGGCGTCCCGCCCCTCCGCCACCGCGTGATTGGCCGTGCCGCGGCGCATCACGCGGCTCAGGTGAGGGCCGATGGCCCGGACCAGCTGCTCCTCCTCCTCCTCTTCCTCCTCGCGCCCTTGGCCGCTTTCCTCTTTGCCGAGGAGCGAGAGTCGGGATCCTCCGGTCACGATCACGAACGGCGTGTTGGAGTCGAACATCCGCGGGATCGCCATCTCGCCGCCGCCGAGCGCGACAACTGAGAGGGAGAGGAAGAAGAGATCAGCCTCCAGATGAGAGGAGAGAGAGAACTGAGACTCTGAGACTAACAAGAGGATGTATCGCTCAATACACCTGGAACACTCCTCCGGTTGTATAGAAGTCTCTGCTTCATGTGTTAGAGCTGCATTCTCTCTCCTGACCACCAGGGTGCGACTCCTCTGGTTCTATAGAAGTCTATGATTCATGTGTTAAAGCTGCATTCGCTCTCCTGACCACCAGGGGGCGACTCCTCTGGTTGTATAGAAGTCTATTTGTTATGTGTTAAAGCTGCATTCTCTCTCCTGACCAGGGGGCGACTCCTCTGGTTGTATAGAAGTCTATTTGTTATTTGTTAAAGCTGCATTCTCTCTCCTGACCACCAGGGGGAGACTCCTCTGGTTGTATAGAAGTGTATATTTAATTTGTTAACGCTGCATTCTCTCTCCTGACCACCAGGGGGCGACACGTTGTATTTGTTTATCTCCCGGTCACCATGGCGATCCTCCAGCTGGTTGTCAGGAGGTGTTCAGTGTCTGTTGATAATATCAGACTCCTCTCCACCGGGGAGCAGCCGGCGTCTGAAGCCGGCGTTCCGGCGGCAAGGCGTGAAGCACCGGACACCGGCGCTATAAATAGCGGCGTTCCTTCCACCAGCTGTCGGAGTCGCTCGCCGTGTTGACAGCGAACACACCGTTCAAATCACAGGCTTCCCACGCAGAGCGGAGGCCCTGAAGGAGGCGTGGGCTCTGGGTGGGAACTGAGACCTCAACGGCTCCATGAGGCCAGAGCGCTTTATAAATAAAAGCCAAAATAAATAATAATGTGTTGAATATTAACGACTAAGACAATAAATAAAAAGGCCGATGAGATGATAACAATAAATGATATTAAATAAAAAGTCTACGTCATTAGACATTAAATACGAAAGGAAAGACGAAGATAAACCTTCATCATTCACAAAGCACATGAATAAAGATTCATAGAAAAAATATAATAAATAAATAACGAGAGTTACGTGGAACTAAAATAAAACCCCAAACAAGCTTCTGGAGACACGTGTTGACCCCATCCCAGTTACTGCCTCCTCCCATGATGCATCACTCCATCCACTTCCTGTCTGACCCCAACCCCAAAGAACACCTTTACCTCAGAGAAGAGACGACGAGAGGCAGGAGGAGAAGAAGAAGGAGAGAAGAAGAAGAAGAAGAAGAAGAAGAAGAAGAAGAAGAAGAAGAAGAAGAAGAAGAGAAGAAGAAGCAGCCGACTGTCCTCCTCTCCGTCCTCGGTGTGAATGTCCACTCTGACCGGCTCTCTGCCCCTCGGCCTCTTCTGATTGGTCGACCATGTGTGTGAGTTATGAACTCTTACACCTCAGTAACCCCGCCCCCTCAGCACACTTTAGTTTGTCGCTTTATAAATACAAAATGATGTTTTGAGTTAAACTTTATTATTTATGGGGTTTTTCTTTCTTGTTTATTAAAGTTTATTTGAGGAGCCGACGGACAGAAAGATAATGACAACTATTTTAATGCCTGTTTAATATTTTTGGAGTAGAGTATGTGTGAGTGTGCATGTGCGTGTGTTTGTGTGTGTGTGCGTGTGTGCGTGTGTGTCTGTGTGTGTGAGTGTGTGCGTATGTCTGTGTGTGTGTGTGTCTGTGTGTGGCTGTGCGTGTGTGTCTGTGTGTGTGTGTGAGTGTGTGCGTATGTCTGTGTCTGTGTGTGGCTGTGTCTGTGTGTGTGTGCGTATGTCTGTGTGTGTGTGTGTCTGTGTGTGGCTGTGCGTGTGTGTCTGTGTGTGTGAGTGTGTGCGTATGTCTGTGTCTGTGTGTGGCTGTGTGTGTGTGTGTGTCTGTGTGTGAGTGTGTGCGTATGTCTGTGTGTGTGTGTGGCTGTGTGTGTGTGTGTGTGTGTGTGTGTGTGTCTCCCTGGCAACACCTGAATGGGCTCAGCGGACCAATCCCGGAGCTCCTCTCTGCTAAACTTAGACGTGAGAAGATCTTCTTCCCGCGCGGAGCCTCCAGCAGCTCCCTGGGCCCTGATTGGCTGACTGGTTGCTGGTTGAACGCTGACGAGGATCATGTATGTCCCGCCCCTTTGAGTGTTAAATACAGTAGTAGTCAAGAGAGACAATATATATTTATATATTTGGAACTTTAACTTTCCTCTTACACACACAGGAAGTGGGCCTCATTCTGTCGTCAAGTGGAGCAGTACCCGTGTCTGGCCACCAGGGGGCAGCTGGTCCAGTGAACCCTCTGCAGTGGCGTCTCCGCCCTGTCTTTACCCTGGTCGTCATAGCAACAGGAGGGATGATGGGATGGAGGCAGCAGGGAGACTTCCTGCCAGCTGATGACACGTATCCAATAAATCACTAACAAAAACATTTAAAGACACAGGAAACTTTAGAAACCCAGAACTCTGATTATATATGAATATAAATGTTTATACATTTACCAGAACGCCTGAACTATATTTAAACTCAGAACTAAGTCATTCAGGGGTTTTACATACGAAGGTTTTAGTGAAGTACGTAAACGGATGTTTTCATGTAGTCGTTTAATTTATCAATATATTTGTTATCAATTCAAAAAAAAAAAGTTTTCTTTAAGATAAAATAAGTGAAGGCTCATTTATTCCTTTAAGGAAATAAAAGCTTCATGAAGTGGAAACTCCTCCAGGTAAAAGTCAAGGTGAGGATTATGAAGTCTAACTGTAATCTGTTCGTTAAATAATCCCTAAACTTCATGGAGGGGGATTAAGCCAACATCTCCTCAGCTGATGTTCTTAAAGCTGCAGGATCGATTTAACGGAGTAAGAACTTCCGACCTGATGAGGATATTGTACATTTGTATTTATTAACAGTCAACAACAACAACAACAACAACAACCACCTGTTTACTACAGACCAGGGTGAGCCGAGCCTCCAACACGCCGCGTCGTGTTTATTTAAACTCGACACACTAAACACGGTTTGTGTTTGGAGACGAACGCCACCGAGCGGCGCCTGAACGCCACGCAGCACGAATTACATCACGACCCTAAAGGATTCATCCGGTTCCGTCTGTCGAGGATTTGATGAACATTTCCTCCTCATCATCATCATCTTCATCATCTACGAGAAACGAGTCAACATGAACCCTCGACGCGCTGAACCGGATCAAAGTGCTTCATCTTCATCATCACGAAGTCTTCACTGCCACCACCGAGTCTCCTCTTCCTCTTCCTCACCAAAATAAAAACACCTCCCAACAGGAGGCGTGCGTGCGTGCGTCCCCGCGACCCCCCCCTCCGGACCTAAAGCCTCCTCCTGACCCCCAGCGGGGCGGCCCAGCTCAGCGGCGAGCAGCTGGCGGCGCCCGGGTCACAGGCGTGTCCGGCGGGGCAGCAGTGCCTCGAGTCGGGGCAGCAGACCGCCTGGCAGACGAGAACGAGGGAAAACCAGAGATTATGTTAATGAGGTCAACACCAGAGATTATGTTAATGAGGTCAACACCAGAGATTATGTTAATGAGGTCAACACCAGAGATTATGTTAATGAGGTAAACACCAGAGATTATGTTAATGAGGTCAACACCAGAGATTATGTTAATGAGGTCAAAACCAGAGATTATGTTAATGAGGTCAACACCAGAGATTATGTTAATGAGGTCAACACCAGATATTATGTTAATGAGGTCAACACCAGAGATTATGTTAATGAGGTCAACACCAGAGATTATGTTAATGAGGTCAACACCAGAGATTATGTTAATGAGGTCAAAACCAGAGATTATGTTAATGAGGTCAACACCAGAGATTATGTTAATGAGGTCAACACCAGATATTATGTTAATGAGGTCAAAACCAGAGATTATGTTAATGAGGTCAACACCAGAGATTATGTTAATGAGGTCAACACCAGAGATTATGTTAATGAGGTCAAAACCAGAGATTATGTTAATGAGGTCAACACCAGAGATTATGTTAATGAGGTCAAAACCAGAGATTATGTTAATGAGGTCAGATTCATGGGAATAAACATCAAGACTCATCAGAATTTATCTATTCTACACGTCCAGAGATCAAGAAACAGTCACACAATAAATGTTTTTTATAAGATACACCTGCTGGGGGGGTGGGGGGGTACCTGGGGGGAGGGGCAGCAGGCCCACTCGGAGGCCGACACCCTGCAGCACGTGTCCCTCTCGGAGCAGCGGAACCCCCCCGCGGCGCCGCATGGTACGGTCCCCTCCTCCTCTTCCTCCTCTTCCTCCTGGGCGTCGTCGGGCCGTACCACCGTGCTCAGCGGGCGGGGGGGGGCGGCGCCGCTCGCCTTCTCACAGGTGCCGGTCTCCATGTTGCAGGTGTAGCCCTGCGGGCAGCAGTGCTCGCGGTCGGCGCAGCAGACGGCCTGCAGGCGAGACGCGGGTTAGACCAAGAGAGGGGGGGGGGGCTCAAACACGGGGGTCCTGTCGGTCGGACCTGGACCAGCGGGCAGCAGCCCCAGCCGCCCGTCAGCAGCTTGCAGCACGTGGTCCCGGCGGCGCAGCTGCTCCGGTCGTCGCACTTGACGTCGGCGGCGCCGCCCGGCGTCACGGCGGCGCTCAGCTTGGAGAGCCAGGGCACGGCCACGCCCCCCCGCCGCGAGCAGGCGGAACGGTGCGGCTCGCAGGCGTGGCCCTCGGGGCAGCAATGGAGCCCGTCGCCACAGCACACCGCCTGGGGGGGGGGGGGGGGGGGGTCAGTATCAAGGAGGCCACCGCCAGACGTCACACCCGCACCTGGGGCACGGGGCAGCAGCCCCAGCGGCGGGCGGCGCCCATGAAGCAGCAGGTGGTGTCCCGGGGGCAGCTGGTCTGGGCGTCGCAGGCCGTCCTGGTGGGCGGGGCCACGACCCTCTGGGGCCAGAGAGGGGCGGAGTCACGTCACAAGGTCGAGGCGCTCACTTCCCATTTCACGTCATTATTTAAAGTCAACTTTGAGCCGTAAGGCGCTTTTAGTTTTCACACACACACACACACACACACACACACACACACACACACACACACACACACACACACACACACACACACACACACACACACACACACACACACACACACACACACACACACCTCTGAGGTCACGGAGGTCAGGGCGGGCGTCTTCCCCCCCCAGCGGGCCGGCGCCGTGGCGCCCGTCGGGTCGTCGCAGGTCTCGGCCTCCAGGTTGCAGACGGTGGCGTGCGGGCAGCAGTGCAGGAGGTCGCTGCAGCACACGGCCTGCAGGGGGCGCCGCGGCGTTAGAGTATCACGAAGTTACGGAGGACGTGATTACAGATCAGAACGAATAAAACATCAAAATACATACTTAAAACATTTACTATGAGCTACGACTGGCAGCTCACTGAATCTGAAGAACGTTTTATTTAAACCTCAAAGTTTAACTTTAAGGTTTTTATTCTAATGAAGTCGAGTAAACAAAGCGTCCATCAGGACGTAACGCTACACAGCTCAGCCCCGTGAACCGCCACTCGCCTGCGGCATCGGGCAGCAGGCCCAGCCGCCGGCCTGCGTCCGGCAGCAGGTCGACCGCTCGGGGCACGACGCAGACTCGTCGCACTTGGCGTCGGGCGCCGGGGAGGCGGGGCCTACGGGGTGCCGCGGGGAGGCGGGGCCTTTGGCGTGCCACGGCGTGGCGGTGCCGGCCGCGGCGTCGTCGCAGGTGGAGGCCTCCAGGTTGCACACGGTGGCGTGCGGGCAGCAGTGGAGGTGATCCTCACAGCACACCGCCTGCGGGGGAGGAGACGCCGAGCAAATCAACAACAACAACAACAACATCATCATCATCATCATCATCATCCTCTGGAGGCGGGGCTACCTGCGGCAGCGAGCAGCAGGCCCAGGCGCCGTCGGGCAGCGTGCAGCAGGTGCTGCCGGCGGCGCAGACCACCGAGCCGTCGCAGGGAACCACGGCGCCTGGAGGACGAGGAGAAGCTCCGGGAAGAAGAATCACGACAAGAGGGAGGAGGAGCGAGGCCGTGAAGACGCGCTGACCGTCCTCCAGCGTCGTCACGGCGACGGCGTCTCCGCGGGCGTTGATGCAGGCGCCGTGGGCGACGTCACAGTCGGTGCCTTCGGGACAACAGTGGAGGAGATCGGAGCAGCAGACGGCCTGGAGGAGAGGAGAGCGTCACACACACACACACACACACACACACACACACACACACACACACACACACACACACACACACACACACACACACACCCCCCTCACTCACGTTGGGCATGGGGCAGCAGCCGTACTCGCCGCTGCTCGTCTTGCAGCAGGTCGTGTGGGCGGGGCACCACGTGGCGTCCGGACACTCGACTGGCGGGACGACAACAATCAGGACGACTCGTAGAAACACTCAGGCTCCCTCTCTCTCCCTCGCCCGCCCGCTCGCCTTGCCTCCCTCTCTCTCTCTCTCTCTCTCCCTCCTCTCACCGTCACCAGACGCGGCCGTGAGCCTCCTCAGCGGCGCCGCCGCCTCGCTCGCCGCCCCGCCGGCCTTGCAGACGCCGTGCTCCAGGTCGCACTCGGTGTCGGGGGGGCAGCAGTGCAGCTGGTCGCTGCAGCACACGGCCTGCAGGAGGAGAAACACGCCGTCAGAGGAGGAGAAACACGCCGTCAGAGGAGGAGCGGCGGCATCCATCAGACACATTCCTGAGGCTCAGACATGAGCCACTGACACAGAACATCAGACGTCTTCCAGGAAATAGTTAGACAGAAGAGTCACACACACACACACACACACACACACACACACACACACACACACACACACACACACACACACACACACACACACACACACACACACACACACACACACACACACACACACACACACACACACACACACACACACACACACACACACACACACACACACACACACACACACACACACACACACACACACACACACACACACACACACACACACACACACACACACACACACACACACACACACACACACACACACACACCTGAGCGTACGGGCAGCAGCCGTAAGCTCCGCCTCTCTGGAGGCAGCAGGTGTAGCCGTCTGGGCAGCTGCTCTCACCTCCGGGACACGTCACAGAACCCACCGGAGGAACCACAGAACCCACCGGAGGAACAGAAGGAGCTGCAGGAGGTCATTAGTGTCACACAGACACACCTTCACTTATCAGAGAGTTAATCCCTATTCTACCCGAGGGTTCCCTACCCAAAGGTTCCCTACCCGAGTGGTTCCCCGTCCTCCTGGCGGGCCTCTTCTCCAGCATGGGGGAGGAGCCCCGAGCGGCGTCCCGGCAGCGGGCGTGCTGGAGGTCGCAGGTCGTCCCCTCGGGGCAGCAGTGAAGTTTGTCCTCGCAGCACACGGCCTGAGGACACACACACACACACACACACACACACACACACACACGAGGTCACAGAGGTCAGAGGTCAGAGGTCACAGAGGTTCCCTCGTGTTCCGGAGCGTCACCTTGGGGAGCAGGCAGCAGCCCCAGGAGCCGTCGGCCAGCTGGCAGCAGGTGGTGCTGTCGGGACACTCGGACTCACGGTCCGGACACACCACGGCCCCGAGCTGCTGCTCCTCCTGCAGCAGCAGCAGCAACAACAACAACAACAACAACAACAACAACACTTTGAATGTTCGGTCCTACAAATATTAAGAGTGTAAAACCAATTCCACGGACATCTCAGCGATATAGAGCCGTTATAAAAGGTCTGAAGTCATGACATCATCCTTTAAAAAGGAGGTTAAAAATAATAAATCTGCGTTTCCCTATTAATGCATTTATAAAACTTCAGAAAATAAAATCTGCTACTTGAGAATGGAAAACTTCCTAAAAAAAGTAAGACGGTAAACAAAACTTTAGTTATTAGTAAAGTATCATCAGCGAATAAATAAAATGTAGTTATTAGTAAAGTATCATCAGCGAATAAAGAAACTTTAGTTATTAGTAAAGTATCAGTGTATAAATAAACTTTAGTCATTAGTAAAGTATCATCAGCATTTAAATAAAATGTAGTTATTAGTAAAGCATCAGTGTATAAATAAACTTTAGTCATTAGTAAAGTATCAACAGCATTTAAATAAAATATAGTTATTAGTAAAGTATCATCAGCGAATAAAGAAACTTTAGTTATTAGTAAAGTATCATCAGCGTATAAAGAAACTTTAGTTATTAGTAAAGTATCATCAGCGTATAAAGAAACTTTAGTTATTAGTAAAGTATCATCAGCGTATAAAGAAACTTTAGTTATTAGTAAAGTATCATCAGCGTATAAAGAAACTTTAGTTATTAGTAAAGTATCATCAGCGTATAAAGAAACTTTAGTTATTAGTAAAGTATCATCAGTGTATAAAGAAACTTTAGTTATTAGTAAAGTATCATCAGTGTATAAAGAAACTTTAGTTATTAGTAAAGTATCATCAGCGTATAAAGAAACGTCTTCAGTTTGATGAGCTGGTCCAGGACCAGTTCTCGGCTCCTCACAGTAACTCCATCCTTCACATGCAGGTCTGGGATCAGCGGTACTCACGCGCGGCAGCGGGCAGCAGGCGGCTCGGCCCGCCGCGTCCTTGCAGCAGGTGTTGTTGCTCTGGCACTCGCCGCCGTCCGGGCAGACGAGCGCCGAGCCGAGCGCCAGCAGCGCCGGGACCAGGATCCACATCTACAGGACAGAACCTCAACGATGAGCCAATCAGAGCTCTTCGTTTGAGAAACCAAATCATCCCGGAGACGGAGCCCAGAGATGAGGCTTTTTATTGATTTAATATCTGTATCCATTTATATTCCTTAACAATGGAATTCAATGGCAAAGGTCACGATAACATTTTAATTAAAACTAATTCTTCTTTAGAACTTTGTAGTTTTGTTTTAGTCAATTAAAAAACAGCAAACATATTTTGTCCTCTAATTGATTAAAAATATTATTAATAAAAAACATATTTTAAAAATACTTGTATTATATATATATATATATATATAAGCTGGTTAAATGTGTGTTTACTTGTTAAATGTCTAATTTACTTTCCTAATAAATTAGTTTAGCAAAACAAATTACATAAAAATACAATTTTTTTTACAATTTATTGGATAATTTTTAGAGACAATTTATAAACAATCCAAACATTAAAAGGTAATAAATATATATTACAAAGAGAAACAAATAATTCTAAAGTTTTAAACAGCTAGTTACAGAGCTAGTGTGTAAATAAGTTATTAATAACTGCTTGTGGGTTAAAAAGAAAGGAATCACAATTCAGGAAGACAAAATATGTTTTTATATTTTCCATTAAAGAGTAAATTAGGATTCCTGCTTAATGATTTCATCAGAAAAAAAAGGAGTATATGTGAAAACACTTTAAATAAATAAGAGTTAATGTTCAGTCTCACCAATACGTTTTATTTATCTGACGAGTCAAAAGAACTGAAGTTATCAAATAAACAATGAAATATCTTTCTCTGCAAGATAAAAGTACAAAAGACTCAAATTAAAGTGTGTGAGTGGCTTTACCCATAACCCACTACTGCAGCTAATACATGAGTATTAATTATATTTACCATAACTAGCAGCTCGAGTTCAGATATTAATCAGCAGCTTAGTGCAGCATCTCCTCTCACAACCTGCAGCACAACAACAACAACAACAACAACAACAACAACAACACATGAAAACAAGCAGAGTGCTTAACGTAAACAAGGTTGTCACTCGATGTTTACCCTGAAGTCGCTGAAAGCCTCGCGCAGCCCTCGTCGCCGGTTAGCATGTGGCTAACGACGCAGCTAACCGGCTTCAGTGACTTCGGTGTTCTGTCATTTTTTGCTGCCTTGTAAAAATGTGCTACCCGCTGCATAAACTGATAGGTGTGTATCGATTCATGCTACCCTATACAAAAAAGAATGCTACTTTATGGTTTTATACATCTGTACATCAAATAAAGGCATCAAGTAAGTGTTTTTTTCTGTCATGAGTCTAATTATAAAAAGTGTCACTCACCGTTATCAGCCGTGCATGCCGTGCAACTCGGAAAATCGACTCGGCGCAATACCACAAGGTGACGTCACTCACCGTTGCAAAGACAGGGTTAGCTAAACATGATGGGCGTGTCGGAAAAAACTCGAAAAAACAAAATCGACCCGGCGCATGCGCAATACCACAAGGAGCGTTTTTTGACAAGCAGCATTAAATGACAGAACACCGGCCAGCGAACAAACCCGGAAGTGTTTTTTCTCACCTGGTAAATCTGAAGCAGCAGAAACCAGAAAAGTCCCAAACGAAGCGGAAGGACCGGCGGCTTCACGTCAACAGGCAGAAAACAAAGGCCGGAAGCTGCGCGCACTTAACGGGTCACATGACACGCGCGCGCTCACGTGACTCTGCAGGGTTGGCGTTTAAAGGGGCAGTACACGGTGGTCACGTGGTCTGAATGTTTTATCAGTGTTCATCAAAGCTAAAGTACAGTTAACCGAGTACTGGACTTTTGAGGAACTTGTATTTTATTTGAGTATTTATACTTCTACTACTACATCTCAGATGTAAATATTACACATAAGTACACAGACATGATACTTTATTGTCCTCCGAGGGAAAGTACACAACATATAATATATATATAATAAAACGTGTTTTTATTTGTGTACTTTAAGTACATTGTGATGCTCATGTACTATACAACAGTAGTACTACTGTTTGAGTAAACACATATCTGTGTACTTTATCCTCCACTGGTTCGATGTAAATAAAGAATACATCACAGTAGTACTTCATGAGAGTACTGCACTACTAGTTCAAATACAACTCTGATTGTACTCCTGAGTCAAAATACTTTTTATTTGATATACTTCTAAATATAGTGTGAGATTAATTTATTTCACAGCTTCTCTAAAATGAAACCACACACCGACCCGTGGGAACACATTTATTTATATATATCGTCTGACGTACAGAAAGAATCAATTTACAGTTTACGAACAGCTGACCGAGCCCATGAGCAAAACGAGACGGCCTCCGGCTCCCGAAACGCGCTCCAGTGCACGAAGCGGCTTCAGGGAACGCCACGACGCACAACTCGCCATGACAACGGTAATAACAACGGGACAAACATTTACAGCATTTCAGGAACAAGTTCTCCAGACGTCAGACCAACCAGCCGCTGGGAACCAGTGGGAGGAGCTTGTTGGTGATGCTGGGAACAAGTGGGAGGAGCTGGTTGTTAATGCAGGGAACCAGTGGGAGGAGCTTGTTGGTGATGCTGGGAACAAGCTGGAGGAGCTTGTTGGTGATGCTGGGAACCAGTGGGAAGAGCTTGTTGGTGATGCTGGGAACAAGTGGGAGGAGCTTGTTGGTGATGCTGGGAACCAGTGGGAGGAGCTTGTTGGTCAGTGTGGAGTCGCTGTAAACATTTACGACTGGAAGTGAATTTGTATGAGCTGGATTGAGGTGTCATCTTGGAACCATTTAGTTTGGCAACGCATCACTTCTTTGTGTTTTATTTGTGCCAAACGTCTTCGATCGATAGTAAAAAAGAGAAAACACCACGAGAACACCCTACTCTACTGCTCTACACGCCACATGCACGCCGTTTACACCGTAACATCTCGTTCAGTTCGTTGAACGAATTTACAAGTTTCAGTGAAAAAGAGGAAAGGTTCAATAAAACGTAGATATTAAAGGACGTCACAGCCGCCAGAAAGAAGTTTGTTTTTCAAATATTTTTAGTCTCCCCAGAGACACGTTGTTGTTGTTGTTGTTGTTGTTGTTGTTGTTGTGTGTGCTTATTAGTGCCGGGGACCTGCCTGTGGATCCCTCCCTCCAGGTGAAAGAAGGCACTTACAGGAGAGAAGTGGCCCGCGGGATCTCAGGAAGTCTTCAGGTGAAGTGGTGTTTTGGTGTTTTGGCTTTCCCACGTTTTCTTGGCAATTGAAGGGGTCGTCTACGCAGGAGCGCGGGGGGGGGGGGGGGGGGCTTCATACAGTCATATGCATGCATTTTCTTAAACCCCCCCAAAAGTATATTTACAAGATAGAAAATCTCAACGTCGACCAAAACAACCGTTTTAAAGATAAGTCGTTGACGGAGGAAAATATTCACGGAGACGAGGCTCGAAGCGCTGTGTCCTCGAAAAGAAACGTAATCGAGGAAATGCTGGCACAAGTCTTCTACCTTCTTCTACGTCTTCTACGTCTTCTACGTCTTCTACATCTTCTATGTCTTCTACGTCTTCTACATCTTCTACCGTCTTCTATGTCTTCTATGTCTTCTACGTCTTCTACCGTCTTCTATGTCTTCTACCGTCTTCTACCGTCTTCTATGTCTTCTACCGTCTTCTACCGTCTTCTACCGTCTTCTACCGTCTTCTATGTCTTCTATGTCTTCTATGTCTTCTACGTCTTCTACCGTCTTCTATGTCTTCTACCGTCTTCTACCGTCTTCTATGTCTTCTACCGTCTTCTACCGTCTTCTACCGTCTTCTACCGTCTTCTACCGTCTTCTATCGTCTTCTATGTCTTCTACCGTCCTCTATCGTCTTCTACATCTTTTATCGTCTTCTACGTCTTCTACGTCTTCTATCATCTTCTACCTTCTGTCGTCTTCTATCATCTTCAAGCGTCCTCCATCGTCTTCTAGCGTCTTCTACCTTCTTCTACTGTCTTCTAGCACCGTCTATCGTCTTCTGTCGTCTCCGAGCTTTAGGTCCGGGGAAGGAACATCACTCATCAACCCCTTTAAAACAGAAAAGGTCACCACTTCTAAATGCTTGGTGTCAATCAGAGATAACATCGTCAGTAAGTGCTTCTTTCTTATATGTTGCTCTATAAAATGGCTATTTCCACAGTCAGTGTACACAATGGCTCAGACGGAGGTGAGGTGACGGAGGTGACGATCACCCGGACACGAGGGCGAGCGGCGAGACATCGAGACCACGAGAGGAATCAGAGAGCGCCGGAAACACCAAACAGTCACAACACGGCGTGGCGCCGGACGGCGACGTTGTGCTTATCGTAACTCCGTCCGCGGAAATATCGGTAAAAAGTGTGGGGGGGGGGGGCTCACTTCCTGGGGTGGAAGACCATGAGCGGCCGGTCCTCGATCTTCTGCCACGGGCTCTTCTTGTTCCCGTCTTTGTCTTCGGGGTCGTCGTCGGGGCTCGTCGCCGAGTCGCCGCCGTTGCTGCTGCGGCTGCTGTGGCGTCCTCTCCGGGTGACGGTGGACCCCCGGGAGGAGGGGCCCTCGTCCAGGAGGGGGGTGAGGGAGTTCTTCGGGGGAGACGGGGCGCCCCTCGCTGCCGCCGCCGCCGCCGGGCTCGCCGTGGTCGGGGTACGCCAGCTTGGAGTAGCACTTCCCGCCGCCGCCGCCGCCGCCGCCGCCGCCGCCGCCACCGCCCAGCCCCTTGCGCCCGCCCGTCCCCCAGCGCTCGTCTTTCCCCTTCCGGTTCATCCCCGCCATGCGCTCCTGGGCGCCCGGAGGCTCCAGGTTGACGTCTCGGCCGGCGCCGCTGGGCCCGCCTAGGAATCCGCCGCCGAGGTCGTTCCCGGCGTCTATGTAGGAGTGGCGCACGTGAGCGTTGTTGCGTCCGTCCAGCGAGATGAACCACGCCCGCGGGTGCTGCTTGACGCCCAGCTCCTTCAGCTTCTTCTCCGTCAGCGCCTGCAGCTCGCCGTTCATCTGCGCCATGGTGGAGTCGTTGAAGAGCACCGGGATGGTCATGGGCCCGCCGGAGGAGTCGGACGCCCAGCTGGCGTCCTCGGAGCCGTCGCCCTGGGAGCCGCCCTGCTGGCCGTGGTGGTGGTGGTGGTGGCCGCCGCCCGGCGCCGCTCCGTCTTTGTCCTGGTCCTTCTGGTCCTTGCCGTCCTTGGAGAAGTCGGAGGGCAGCCGCATGTAGTGCGCCGGGATGACCAGCGTGGGCACCATGCTGCGGTACATGTTCTCCTTCATCTGGTCGATGGAGCTGCAGAAGATGATCTGGCCCGCCTGCGTGTTCAGGGAGGTCGGCCGGGTCAGGCCGTCCGCCGCCGCCGCCGAGTACTCGGGCGGCTGGTCGCCCTGGTTGGGCACGTAGCACTGGAAGCGCGGCGGGGACGGGGGGTCCGAGGCGTAGCCGCGGTTGTCGTTGGCGCTGTGGTGCCGGTGGTACTCGGCCTCCTTGTAGTCGTCGTGCAGCAGAGGGTTGTCCAGGTTGTTGGTCTCCGTGGCACGCGTCACCTTCATGGGGAAGCTCTCGCCGCGCTGGGCCCCCGGCGCCGCCTTCCCCTTGGCGTGCCGCAGCATGTGAGCCGGGACGTGCTTGGTCAGGTCCTCCCGGGAGCTCCGGTAGTCTCGGGACGGGGACATGTCGGCCTTGTCGTTGGAGGGGCCGGACTCGGCGTGGCCCCCGCAGATCAGGTTCAGGCGGGACATGGAGGTGCCCTGGTCCCGCTTGGCGCCGCTCAGGCCGCCGGCGTGAGGCTTCCCCTGCTGCCGGCGAGGCTTCAGACACTTACGCCTGGGGAGGAAAACACCGAGGTCAGAAAGGAAAGAAGAGCCTCTCAAACTGATCTGAGACCCGCGTTCACGGCTCTGGGCTTTGGCTCTGGGATGCTCGAGGAAGAGGAGCCTGAGGAGGAGCCTGAGGGGGAGCCTGAGGAGGAGCCTGAGGGGAGCCTGAGGAGGAGCCTGAGGGGGAGCCTGAGGAGGAGCCTGAGGAGGAGCCTGAGGGGGAGCCTGAGGGGGAGCCTGAGGAGGAGCCTGAGGAGGAGCCTGAGGGAGGCCTGCGCCGCCACACCTGCAGTAGTAGAGCAGCACGCACAGCAGGATGAGCACCAGCAGCGCCAGCGAGGCCAGGATGGAGAGCAGGAACAGGGTGTGGTAGGTGGTGATGTCCCTCAGGCCCGGATGGGACAGGTCCAGACCTGCAGCACCACACGGGTCAGAACCGGAGGACGGATACAGTGCATTGATGAGGGGCGAGTCGTCAGGCAGGACAGCAGCAACAGGTTCAAACATGTAAAAACATTAAGACAAGACATTTAGAAATTAAAAAATAAATTAAAAAAATGAATACAATTAAATAAATTAAATAAATAAATATAAATATAAAATAAATGAATAAAATAAATAAAAAATTGAATTTCTTTCTACAAAATTAAATTAAATAAAAAATCACCAGACCCCTACTTTTTTCAGTCGTAAAACACTTCCTGTTCCCTCGTCTATAGATGTCGTTGTGTCTTCCTTTAATTTATTATTAAAATAAGATAAATGTTTGAAAGAATAATGTAAAAAAATAATGTTAATATGTATATATATATATAGATATATATATTTTCATATTTCAAAAAATTACAAATAAGAATAAATGGTATAAAATAAATGTCCGATATATAAAACCGGTTATTGGCAGAACTCCATGTCTTTGGGGTTTTGGTGGCGCTATCTTCCCGTTGTCTCCAGGACGACGTCATCCTCACACTCCTCTTCATCACCAGACTAAATACTTAAAGCACCGATCACCACGCTGTCACGCTACCTGAAGACGAGGGGAAGGCGGCGAGCCAGTACCCCATCTGTGGAACCACCACGTTCCACACGAACAGCGGGCCCTCCTTCTTGATGTAGCCCGTCCCGGTGCGGACCCAGAGCCCTGCAAGAGGCGCACACGTTGAGCGGCGGGCCGGGGGACACCCAGAGACACAGCCCTCACAGCCCTCACAGCCCTCACCCGTCTTGGGCTGGTACAGCCACGCCGGCACGCTGGTGGCCATCCGGTTGCGGGTGTCGGAGGGCAGCGGCACAGAGACGTGGATGGGGTCGGACACCTGGATCACGGCGCCGTCTTTGTCCAGGAGCTGAACGCTGACCACGGCCAGCGCCGTCAGGTCCGTCCAGCCGGTCTCCGCACCTGGAGAGAAGAGGTCAGAGGTCAGAGGTCAGAGGGGGAAAATACGACTCGAGGGGTCAGGACGGTCGAGGCTACGTCGTCATGAAGTCACCGCCAAATCATAATGTAGTTTAATCAGGTGTGTCACATGACTGTCATGGTAAACTGGTGTGATGCAGCGGATGAGCTCAGACACACGTGTTGATATTTAAGAGAAAAAATATTAAAAAATTTAAATTTACATTTTCCGAATTTCTCTATGAACTTATTTTTGACAAGGATCCCTTGAAAGAGAGAGAAATAAATAAATACATTTAATTAAGAAAAATAAATCTATATTTTTTAAATTAAGGAATATATATATATATAAATATTTTTTTATGTTTTTAATTAAAAAGATATATGTTTTTTAAATATTTTGAATTAAGAAAAATAAATAGATATTTTTCTATTTTTTATTAAGAAAAATAAATATAGATATTTTTTATTGCAAATAGAAATGCAGCCTAATTTAAACAAATTTTAGATTTTCCACCTAAAACTAATGTAGTCCTGCAGTAAATTGGCGCCTTCTTAAAGGTCATAGTTTATATAAGCTACTGGATGACCTGAATTTCCCTCGGGATTAATAAAGTATCCATCCATCCATCCATCCATCCATCCATCCATCCATCTATCTATCTATCTATCTATCTATCTATCTATCTATCTATCTATCTATCTATCTATCTATCTATCTATCTATCTATCTATATCTATCTATCTATCTATCTAGTGAAACCGTTAGAACTGAGCTTAAGAATCTAAACCATCCCATAATGATTCCCCCTGTGGCCTCGCTGCTCGCTCCACCCACCCGAGCTGTTGGTCTCCTGGCCCAGCAGGAAGGGGAAGCCCCCAATCTCGTACTGCGTCCTGGCCGTGGTCAGCGTGGCGGACAGCGCCGTGTCGTTGGCGTCGGGCGCCAGCTGCAGCGACTTCCTCTGCAGCTGCACCAGTGGCTGGTTGCGAGCTCCTGGGAAGAGGAATCATTAAGAATGATGGTAAAAGAGTCCTGCAGCCGGCTCGCGAGATGAGCTCTCTGCTGCGGCGGTCGCCGTGGTGACCCAAGGTCATCAACATGTTAAGCAGCGACTTCCTGTCATCACGATTCAGGATGACGGGACTTCTGCTGACGGGTCGGACTGCAGGAACAGGACGACCTCGAGGGCCACGTCGACTCCCAGCTGCACGATCGGGTATTTGCTGTTTGTTTATCGTGGTTACCTGGCGACCCCGACAGCACCTGCAGGACGTCATCGTACAGGATCAGGGTTCCTGGTCTCTGGACCAGCAGGTAGAGGCTCACCGAGGCGTAAACTACCAGAACAGAAGAAGACGATTAATTACCATCAAGGTATCTTTCATGTATATATTTATTTATATTTACATATATATAAATATTTATATATATATGTATTTATATATATATATACATATATACACACACACACACATAATACATATATATATATATACAAATATTTATATATATGTATATATATATATATATAAATATTTATATATATGTATATATACATACACATATATAATACATATATATATGTATATGTATATATAAATATATATATATAAATAAATAAATATATATATTTATATTTATATATATTTATATGTATATATATACACATATAATATATATATGTATATGTATATATAAATATATATATTTATATAAATAATCAAATATATAAAAGCAATAAAACAGTAATAAATGCTGAATGAATCCCATGTTTTTGAACAATAAGCAGCGTGAGACGAAGAGTCTGAACAGCAGACGGCGTGACGAGAGGCAGCCGGCCAATGAGGCGACTGAAACAATCCTGTTGTCAGGCAGATTTCATCAGAAGGCCGTGAAGATGAAACCACAGAGAAGCCGACGTACGGGGGATGCGTCCGGAGTGCCAGGGCACCGAGTTGGTGACGTAGTCGGGCTTGGAGGCCGTGATGATGACCCAGGTCCCCGGGCGGTACAGGAAGCCCACCCTCAGCACGCCGTCGCCTCCGGCCCGGCTGGACGCCAACACGGTCTGGTTGCCGTGGACCTCCACCTGAGCGCCCGCCAGCGGGGACAGGTCGCTGTTGTCGAACACCTGGATCTTAATCTGCACCTCTGGGGAGCAGAAACACACAGGTTAAAGGTCAACGTCTAGGGACTCCTCCTCCTCGTGACCTCTCCTCCTCTTCCTCCTCGCCGTGACCTCTCCTCCTCCTCCTCCTCCTCGCCGATGTTTCCTCCTCCTTTCAGGCCCAGAACCTCTTGTTCCCCGAGTTGGTGGATGTGGGTCACACCGAGGGGGTTGTTGGGGGGCGGGAGGGGGGACGGTTACCATGGATACCAGCTGACTCTCCAAAACAACGCTGGCTCGGGCTCTGTAGCCGTCGCCATCTTAACCCTCCAGGCCCCGTGTGACCGAGCCCACGCAGAACACTCACAGCAACAGTGTGTGTGTGTGTGTGTGTGTGCGTGTGTGTGCGTGTGTGTGTGTGTGTGTGTGTGTGTGTTTGCAGGAATTCAGTAAAACAAACCCAGGTGAATCCTGAGTCTTTGCATGTAAACTGTCGACAGGAAGTGGACATAGTCGGCGTCATGTTTCCATGGCAACCACAAGGGACACGAGGGGGGCGGAGCTAACCCAACACCGCATCAGACATTTTTTATAAAGTAAAATATTGTTACGATTAACTTTCTTTAAGTGAAAACAAGAAGTTAAAGTTGAGATTAAAACACAGCCTGTCAATCATCTCGTAGCCCCGCCCCTAAAGCGCGCCCCGTGTCTGTGCTGTGTCTGTGTGACTACAGACCAGAGAACTCAATGAACGGGTTTCATCAGATGCTGATCGACCAATCCCCACGCCGACCCATCCCCACGCCGACCAATCACCGGCTGTCGAGCTGAGCTGCAGATTTCTCTCCTCTGTGATTGGTCGCTGAGCTTCTCCAAAACCCCTCAGGTCAAATCACGACTTCCATCAGCTGGACACCAACAACCTGCTGCCCTGCGACGAGGTTTTAAAGGACATAAATACTCCAGAACAGACGAGTACTGTGAAGACTTAAATAAACTATTTATTATTATTATGTCTCATTTATTATGAATGCTTTAGCAGCGTGTTGCTCGTTAGGAACTTTATATATGTATTTATAGTATAAGTACACAAGTACAGTAGAGTGCCTGTACTTAGCTGTCTGGCCAGCTCAGAATAGCTTGAAGCATGAATAATGAACAGAGAATTACATAATGTCCTTCAAAATAAAACAATAGAACACCAGCTGCTGCGTGCACGTTCACGCGCGTGCACAGTGTATTTATTGTTATATTATTTGTGTTTGTTTTGCCCTTGAAGACACTAAAGGCGTCTGACATCCATTTAGATTCATCTTGTTGTTGTTATCATGGGATGCGACACGCGGGCCCGTGCGCGTGGAGGAGACACACGCACGTGCACACACACACACACACGCACACAAAAGGCCTTTCACTTCATATTTCGCTTGAAGGCATTACAACACGAGTGTGTGACGTCACCTCATCGATCATATAGAATCCACACCATCGGAAATAGCAGCACAGACAAGGAGACCCCCCCTCTTAGTATCACATCAGCGGGGCAGAAGATTTCATAGTTAATGTCGACAACGCCATTTGAAAAGAGGAGAATGCAACCACTCCCATGTCCTCCATTGTGCTGCATCCCCCCCCGTACCCCCCCACCCCCGGTCAGCTTACCGACGGCTCCCGGCTCCGGGAGGGACTTGGCGGCGCAGATCGAGGCGAAGAGGAGCAGGCGGGACACGAAGCTGGCCGACATCTCTAGTCGCAGCGCGGCGGCCGTGCGTCCATGCCCGCGTGCACGCGCGTCCTCGCTCCTCCAGCAGCAGCCTCGCGGCCTTCGGCTCCGTCCGTGCGCGCGCGGGGCTTCGCCTTGTTTGTGTTGTCTGAGGCTCGCGAGGAGGAAGAAGAGCGAGGCGCGCGCGACGCTTCCCTCTGCCGACATGCAGCGGAACAGCGACCCCCCCTCTGCGCCGGGTGACGTCATAGCACGCGCAGAATTCAGAAATAGATCAAATATATGAATATATAAGTTGTTTATGTTGATGTTATTTCATATATTACATATATATATATTTAAAAAAATGTTTTTATTTTATATATATATATATAAATATTATTTTGTTTACATTTTATTTAATGTATATATATATATATATATATATATATATATATATGTATTAAACTTGTTATTTCATTATCATACATTTATATATATATATATATATATATATATATATATATATATAAACATGACCTATCTATATATTGTTACTGTATTATTATTTCAATATATTTGTATTTTATTTCATACATACATATATTTTTTTAATTTCATATATATATTTGTTTTAGTTTTTAGTTTACATTTTATTTCTTATATATATATATATATATATATATATATATATATATATATGATCTATCTACATATATTCATTATTTTCTTTACGGTATTATTATTTCAAAATAATAATATTTTTCTTTTTAAGAGTTACTATATGAATATCCAGAGCTCAAGGTTTCCTCGTGAGCTCTTTTTGGCTTCTTCTGCTAAATGTTCAAACTCAATATTCATTTATTTGCGTCTAAATGTGCAAATAAAAAAAAAAATTATGTCATTTTTATTCATGTTGCATTTTTTAAAGAACAAAGGGTACAACGTGCTAGAAATAGAAATAGACAAATAATAATACACATAACAATAAAGTTACACAATATTGAGCCAAGAAGCAACATAATAGAGAAACTAATTAAAGTAAGATGTGAGATGGACTTTTACTTCGTGGAACATTTTCATTTACGTATTTAGATTTTAGATCTCTATGAATCTGAATGGGGCGTGAAGCTCTTCAACCTCCCTCTCGTCTGGTTTCGTTTTATGGGGGTATTTTGAGAAAACATAATGAAAGTTAAAGTGCGATGAGAGGCTCTCGCAATATCTTTGGTGTCTTTGATCCAGCAGGTTTACATGCAGAGGAAGATTATGTCATAATTAAAAGCACTCCGATGGGGGAGAGCCCTCCAACCAGCAGGAGAGGACACAGATTTAGGGGGTTAAGCCGTTGATCTCCCCGAGGTAACGTTATTGCTTCATGTTGAAAATGACCTCATGTTGAGCAACAGGCAGCAGAAATATGGCAAATATTAAAGACCGCAGAACACGGACAATGATTTGTATCTGCTGTCGTCCAGAAGAACACAACCGGCTCAGAGACGATGAAACACGGTGACGTGGTTTCTGTGGATGGCATCCAGCACCACCGCTAAGAAACTCAGCGTTATAGAATACATCTCAGTTTGTATCTGTCAGCGATGAAGCCTCCATGACCAGCGTTAGTCACGGAGTCCCACAAGGCTCTGAGCTCGGACCACTTATATTGACCTTATACATGCTTCCTTTGGGCAAGATTAACAGGAAACACTCCATAAACTTCCATTGTTCTGCAGATGAGACTCAATTAAATCAAACCAGAGGAGACCAACCAGCTCACTGGACTTCAAGATGTCTTCAAGACCTAAAACAAGATGAGCTGAAACGTCTTGATGTTAAACTGACAAACTGAAGTTATTGACTGTGAGCAGCTCAGAGATCAATGGTGATGTGGTTTCTGTAGACCGCATTGCCCTGGCACCATCCCACAGGAGAGAACCTCTGTCCTCCTGGATCAGGATATGTCCTTTAACTCCATGTGAAGAACTTTTCAAGGACTCAATGTTTCATCGACTAAACATTTAAACAATCAGACACATCTTGTCTCAAAAAGATGCAGAAAAACTGGCTCAGACGTTTGTCCCTTCTAGACTAGATTACTGCAACTCCTTATTATCTCTCTCCTTGTGGACGTTTAGGATACACTGAGCTTCTCTCTCCTCTCCTCTCTCCTTGTGGACGTTTAGGATACACTGAGCTCCTCTCTCCTCTCCTCTCTCCTTATGGACGTTTAGGATACACTGAGCTCCTCTCCTCTCCTCTCTCCTTATGGATGTTTAGGATACACTGAGCTCCTCTCCTCTCTCCTTATGGACGTTTAGGATACACTGAGCTCCTCTCCTCTCTCCTCTCTCCTTATGGACGTTTAGGATACACTGAGCTCCTCTCCTCTCTCCTTATGGACGTTTAGGATACACTGAGCTCCTCTCTCCTCTCTCCTCTCTCCTTATTGACGTTTAGGATACACTGAGCTCCTCTCCTCTCTCCTCTCTCCTTATGGACGTTTAGGATACACTGAGCTCCTCTCTCCTCTCTCCTCTCTCCTCTCTCCTTATTGACGTTTAGGATACACTGAGCTCCTCTCCTCTCTCCTCTCTCCTTATGGACGTTTAGGATACACTGAGCTCCTCTCTCCTCTCTCCTTATGGACGTTTAGGATACACTGAGCTCCTCTCTCCTCTCCTCTCTCTCTCTCTCCTTCACACATGATTTACTCTTCTTCCTCCCCGGAGTCCCTGTGACTCCACCTCTCATTGGGTCCATTGAACTTTCCAGAAAGTTCCAGTGAAGTAAAATCGACCCAATTGCTCCAATCATTTGGATTTTGGACACCCAGATTTAAGAAACCAATTAAATTTTTTTTTTAGATTTCAGTCACATGATCCCAGGAAGAAAAGTGTACATAGACAAGAAAACCTGAATTATAAGTTTTTCATGAAAACAAAAATAAAACGTACCCTTTGTAAATATAAAAGAAGTAACTTTCCAACCAAATTAATGGTGCGGTTGTACAATGTGTTGGTGTCCACCTGTCAATCATCTTGAAGCCCCGCCTCTAAGCACACCCAGTTTGAAGCCTAGCC
>CM070105.1:1005909-1108409 GCA_036178185.1 Liparis tanakae | reverse complement strand
GCGCCGGTTTGGTTCCCGCTGGGCTGGTTTTTATTTTTAGCCCTGTGGTCTTTGATTAGAAGATGAGTCTCTGGTTGACCTTCACACCTGCGTCGCTCCGCCCGGTGAATAAAGAGCTGTCACCGGAACCGCTGACGAGGCACAATCAATTCTCCACGAGCTGGGGGGGGGGGGGGGGGACCCACAACCCACAACCCACTGCTTCACGCGCCCCGTTCCTACGTCACTGTCGCGTCACGCTGTGTGTGTGTGGGGTCTGCTGGCTCCATGCGGTCCGTTGGTGGGTCAGGACGACCAGAGGGTCTACCTGAGGCTCTACCAGAGGGTCTACCTGAAGGACTACCAGAGGGTCTACCTGAGGGTCTACCAGAGGGTCTACCTGAAGGACTACCAGAGGGTCTACCTGAGGGTCTACCAGAGGGTCTACCTGAAGGACTACCAGAGGGTCTACCTGAGGGTCTACCAGAGGGTCTACCTGAAGGACTACCAGAGGGTCTACCTGAGGGTCTACCAGAGGGTCTACCTGAAGGACTACCAGAGGGTCTACCTGAGGGTCTACCAGAGGGTCTACCTGAAGGACTACCAGAGGGTCTACCTGAGGGTCTACCAGAGGGTCTACCTGAAGGACTACCAGAGGGTCTACCTGAGGGTCTACCAGAGGGTCTACCTGAAGGACTACCAGAGGGTCTACCTGAGGGTCTACCAGAGGGTCTACCTGAGGGTCTACCAGAGGGTCTACCTGAAGGACTACCAGAGGGTCTACCTGAGGGTCTACCAGAGGGTCTACCTGAAGGACTACCAGAGGGTCTACCAGAGGGTCTACCAGAGGGTCTACCAGAGGGTCTACCTGAGGGTCTACCAGAGGGTCTACCAGAGGGTCTACCTGAAGGACTACCAGAGGGTCTACCTGAGGGTCTACCAGAGGGTCTACCTGAGGGTCTACCAGAGGGTCTACCTGAAGGACTACCAGAGGGTCTACCTGAGGGTCTACCAGAGGGTCTACCTGAAGGACTACCAGAGGGTCTACCTGAGGGTCTACCAGAGGGTCTACCTGAGGGTCTACCAGAGGGTCTACCTGAAGGACTACCAGAGGGTCTACCTGAGGGTCTACCAGAGGGTCTACCTGAAGGACTACCAGAGGGTCTACCTGAGGGTCTACCAGAGGGTCTACCAGAGGGTCTACCAGAGGGTCTACCTGAGGGTCTACCAGAGGGTCTACCAGAGGGTCTACCTGAAGGACTACCAGAGGGTCTACCTGAGGGTCTACCAGAGGGTCTACCTGAGGGTCTACCATTACATTACATTACATGTCATTTAGCAGACGCTTTTATACAAAGAGACTTACAATAAGTGCATTTCAACCTAGAGTACAAACTAAGAACAACAAGAATACAGAAAGTAACATTTCCTCATCATAGTCAAACTACTAAAGTACCACAATAAGAGCCATTCAAGTGCTACCAAAGTGCAAATCTGTGATTAATCCAGATATAGTCGAAAAAGGTGCGTTTTCAGTTTTCGGCGGAAGATGTAGAGACTCTGCTGTCCTGGTGTCAGTGGGGAGCTGGCTCCACCAATCAGGAGCCAGGACAGCAAACAGTCCTGATGTAGTGATGAGCTCCAGGTGACGGAGGTGACAGAGTCACAAGTCGGTTGGCTGTTGCCGAGCGGAGCGAACGTGATGGGGTGTACGGTGTGACCACATCCAGGATGTAGACGGGGCCCGATCCGTTCAGAGCACGGTACGCCAGAACCAATGTTCTGAAGCGGATGCTGCTCCACCGGTAACCATGGAGAGAGCGGAGGAGCGGAGTGGTGTGGGTGGAGGAGTGGAGTGGTGTGGGTGGAGGAGTGGAGTGGAGTGGGTGGAGGAGTGGAGTGGTGTGGGTGAACCTCGGGAGGCTGAAGACCAGTCGAGCTGCTGCATTCTGGATGAGCTCAGAGGCCGGATGGCCTTAGCAGGTAGAGCAGCCAGGAGGGAGTTGCAGTAGTCGAGGTGTGAAATGACCAGAGCCTGGACCAGAACCTGGACCAGAACCTGGACCAGAGCCTGGACCAGAACCTGCACCGCCTTCTGGGTCAGAAGAGGTCGTGTTCTCCAGATGTTGTGCAGCATGTACCCACAGGAACGCTGTGGCAGCGATGTTGGCCGTCAGGGAGAGTTGACTGTCTAGCGTCACCCCGAGGCTCCTGGCAGTCAGGGTAGGGGCCAACACGGAGCTGGTGGAGGTGGTGGTCAGGTCCTGAGTGGGGTTCAGTCAGGGTAGGGGCCAACACGGAGCTGTTGAAGGTGGTGGTCAGGTCGTGAGTGGGGGAACCTTTCCCTGGTAGGAACAGGAGCTCGGTCTTGTCAGGGTTGATCTTCAGGTGGTGTGCAGACATCCACTGAGAGATGTCGGTCAGACAGGCAGAGATTCTGCCACCTGTGTTTCGGACGGTGGGAACGAGAAGATCAGTTGGGTGTCATCGGCATAGCGATGGTAGGAGAAGCCATGCGAACGAATGACAGAGCCGAGAGAATTGGTGTACAGAGAGAAGAGGAGGGGACCCAGGACGGAGCCTTGAGGAACCCCAGTAGTGAGAGGACACAGATCCTCTCCAAGTTACCCGGTAAGTGCGGTCGGTGAGGTAGGAAGAGAAAAGAGCGAGTGCTATGCCTGAGATCCCCAGGTCCTGAAGAGAAGAGAGAAGGATCTGGTGGTTCACGGTGTCAAATGCAGCAGAAAGGTCTAGAAGGATAAGGACAGAGGAGAGAGAGGCTGCTCTAGCAGAGTGAAGCTGCTCAGCAAGGAGGGCCGTCTCTGTTGGCCAGCCTTGAATCCAGACTGGTGGGGGTCCAGAAGGTCGTTGCCGTGGAGACAGGAGGACACTTGGTTAAAGATAGCTCGCTCCAGAGTTTTGGAAAGAAAGGAAAGAAGAGAGACCGGTCTGTAGTTGCTGACTTCAGACGGGTCGAGTGTGGGTTTCTTCAGGATAGGGTTGACTCTCGCCTCCTTCAGAGAGTTGGGGAAACAGCCAGTTGAGAGGGAGCTGTTAATAAGATGGGTGAGAAAGGTCAGAAGGTCAGGAGCAACAGCCTGAAGGATGTGAGACGGGACGGGGTCAAGGGTCAGCTGGTCGGTCGAGCAGAGGTCACCAAGCTAAGAACTTGACTGGGAGACAGGGGGGTAAACGAGGAAAGAGAGGGGGATGAAGGAGTTGGTGTAGGTGAAGTGATAGAGGATGGATCAGTAAAGGAGGAGCGTATGTCGTCCATCTTGTTTGTAAAGTAGCCGACAAAGTGGCAAAAGGGAGGAAGGAGGAGGGGGACTCGGGGGATCAAGGAGGTTGGAAAAGATAGAGAAGAGCTTTTTGGGGTTAGAGAAGGAAGACTGCATGTTGTCAGGTAGAAAGAGCTTCTGGCTGCAGAGACAGGAGAGAAGGAGGAGAGGAGAGATTGATAGCAGAGCAGGTCTTCCGCTTGATTCGATTTGCGTCATTTCCTTTCCGTCGCTCGCAAGTTGGCTCTCTCGGTACGCACCGAGTCGGACAACCAGGGAGCCGGAGAGGATTTGCGAACCGGTCGTATCTTAAAAGGACAAAGCGAATCAAGAGATGAAGACAGGGACGAGAGGAGAGTGTCTGCGGCAGAGTTAGGCTGCATGAGTGAGAAGGAGTCAGTTGAGGGGAGAGCAGATAGGACAGAGGAGGCCAGAGAGGACAGAG
The DNA here is from genome assembly GCA_036178185.1 of Liparis tanakae. NCBI lineage: Eukaryota > Metazoa > Chordata > Actinopteri > Perciformes > Liparidae > Liparis > Liparis tanakae. Next base: position 1,104,704 of record CM070105.1, on the reverse strand, counting down.
GGTGTGAATGTTGCGGCGTACAGGTACAGAGTCTGTGGATACGGGTGAGTTGTCAATACCAGAGAGAGAGAGAGTAAGAGATGAAGTAGTGGTCAGAGACATGCAGAGGAGTTACAGTGAGGTTAGAGGTAGAGCAGTCTCTAGTAAAAATGTAATCAAGGTGGTTACCGCTTTGTGAGTAGGAGTGGAGGGACTGAGTGAGAGGTTAAAGGAAGACAGTAAGAGTAAGAGATCACATGACTTCTCAGTCTGGATGTTCAAGTCACCCAGAAGGATGAGCGGGGGGCGGTCCTCCGGGAAGTTGGACAGGAGGACGTCCAGCTCCTCCAAGAAGTCTCCCAAAGAACCAGGAAGACGTAGAGAACAACAATGTGTAGCTGAACCGGATGAGTAACCGTCACAGCATGAAACTCAAAAGTCAGTGGGGTAAAAAGTGGAAGCGGGGAGAGAGAGAAACACCATTTGGGGGAGATGAGTAAACCTGTCCCTCCCCCCGACCAAAGAGGGTCTGGGTGTGTGACTGAAGGAGAAGGCCGAGGAGAGAGCAGCCGGGGTAGACGTGTTGTCAGGCGTGATCCAGGTCTCAGTGAGAGCCAGGAAGTCAAGCGACTGCTCCACAGCAAAGCCAGAGATGAAGTCGGCCTTGCGGTTGGCAGACTGACAGGTCCAGAGGCCTCCTGTGACGAGGTGCTGGGTGTGAGTAGAACGGGTAGGAAGGATAAAAGAGGAGGGGTTCCGGTACGTGAATGAACGAGTCCTATAGTAACTACGAGTAGAAATATGCACAGGTATGGAAAACACACACATATTCACAAAGTGGTGTAATACTCCGCCACCCACGAAGACTCCAACGAAAGACTCCTATGTCTTTGTCCTCCGAGTCTTGACTCCAACGAAAGACTCCTATGTCTTTGTCCTCCGAGTCTTGACTCCAACGAAAGACTCCTATGTCTTTGTCCTCCGAGTCTTGACTCCAACGAAAGACTCCTATGTCTTTGTCCTCCGAGTCTTCGTCCGATGAGTCACACAACGCCTCAGCTGACGCCTGTAGACCCAATCCGGTTATGAACAGTTTCCCTAATTACCTCCAGTCGCGTTAATCACCTTTTTGTATTCAAATGACGCTCTATTGAAACCAGGTGATGAGCGATTGTCCAATCAGTGTAGCTTCCGCTCACAGTGACTGGAAACACTTCTCACCCAAAACAAATCTTAAACAACACAGACTGACAATCTAGGAGCTTAAAAACAGCAGATACAACAGTAATTTAGCAGATTTAACTAATTTAAAGAAGATACTTAACAGGATCCAAGAAGTCAGTAGTCCTTCCTCCAAGGTAGAAAATGCACACTGCAGTCCCAAGAGTTTCTTATTTAAGGACACCTGAGGGCACTCCTCCAGCCGCGATAATCACCGGCCCTTTTTGTATTCAAAACCAGAGGGTCTACCAGAGGGTCTACCTGAGGGTCTACCTGAGGGTCTACCAGAGGGTCTACCTGAGGGTCTACCAGAGGGTCTACATGAGAGGGTCTACCTGGAGTCACCGCTAATAGTGCCCACAGCGCTAACAGAGATAATGGTGCTAACAGCGCTAACGGAGCTAATGATGCTAACAGCGCTAACGGAGTTAATGGTACTAACATTGCTAATGGAGCTAATGGTGCTAACAGCGGTAATGGCGTTATGTGAATGAAGACGGCTGCACTAGCCTCTCGCCTGTCGGCTGCTGTTTGCCCGCTCAGCAACGGCACATGCTCCATCGTTGGGGTTTGATTTATTTGTTCATATTTCTCTAGAGGTGCATGAAGCTTAAAAGAAGATTAACGCTGAACGTGCACTTATTGAGATACAGCCGCCTTGAGTGAAGATCTAAATCAACACGCCGGCCCTCACGAGTCGGCTCTCAGGAGACGAATACCGTATACAGGCAGAGGCAGGCGGGGGGCGGGACCTAGACACACCATATGGTGCACTATATGAACACTTAATGTAATTCATCCACCTCCAAGTGCCGTTAAAACGTCCACGGTACTCTGCAAACAATCCCACAATGCAACGGTGTTGTGTAAATATGAAAGTGAGGGTCGGTTAGTAATTGTGGAGAAACTTCCCCAAAGCCAGCGAGCGTCTCTTCTGCCTCAGATTTGTCTTCCAGCGTGAAAATGAAGCCGACGGGAGACGAGGTGATGGAAATATTGATCGGCACAGATAGGTAGAGTAATTGACGGATGATAGATGGATGAAAAAATGGAGCAGATCTGCTAGAAAAGAGGCGCAAGCAGCGCGACCTTCATTACCGTAATGGATGAATGTGACAGAAACACTCGGGACGTCCGGATGAATTAAAGCCACAGTCACTCTAATCCCCGGCGGACGCATTAGTCTTTCTGTGACTAAGCATTTTATTTCTTTATTTATTTGTACTGTACCTTTAATAGATATGCATGGGTTATTGTTTCACAAACATGTGTTGACTCTTATCAGAAAAAGATTAAATATTTAAATATTCCAAGATACTAAATCATGTTACTATTTGTGTATTATTAGTCCGAGAGGACACTATTGTTATCATTAGGGTGTTATTATTATTCCGGTTTCTATTTTAGAACATTGGGGGCATATTGGGGGCATCAGACCCCATAAGTCACCACGTTTGACGCCCCTCCCCCAGAATGTCCGATTGACTTAAAAATCTTCACGCATGTCCACTTGGACCTGCTCTACAAAAAAGCCTTTCATACCCCTAAGCTCCGCCTACTTAGATTTTCCACCATTTTGAATTTTGTGAAAAACCCATAATCGGCGAGTTCTCCCCCCCTCTGGGTCGGATTCACAGCAGAGCGTCTGTCCATCATGACTGAAGCTATCTCCCCTGGGAACATAACACATTCTTTGGTATCTTATTGTGTTAAGATTCTGTGGCCCAATTAACCTCTTAGGGGCGTGTCTTGTTTGTTTTGGCATTTCATTTTCACTTATATATTTATTTGTATTTGTAGTGGTACTGTACCTTTAAGAGGTATCCATGGATTATTGTTTCACAAACATTGAATCCAATTTCAATTCAATTTTAATTGTTCGTATCTTTATGTATTTTTGAAAGAAATAAATAATTTATATTGATTATTAGAATTGTGTTCAAATGTATTGTATGTGAACGTATTAGTACTTTATTTTAGTATTGTGTTCATTTTTCATTCGTGAGATTTTGTGTTTTTAAATACATGTTGTTGTTTATCTTTATCTGACCTCATTTTAGTAAATATTGGTTTCCTGACGCCTCATAAATCTCCCGTGACACGGAGCCGCTCCGACACGACAGAAGATTGCATTTTCATCCTTGTTGTCATGGCGTTGCACAAGAGGACGACCTCCGTCCCCGAGAAGGTCACGAGGAGCGATGAGGCCCCTCAGAACGGGACAAACAAATGTCGACCCTCCTGAACATGATTGCCGCTCAGTAATCCGGCTGAAGAGTCTCGGATATTAAACGCTCTGACCACCGCCGCTCTGACCACCGCCACTCTGACCACCACCGCTCTGACCACCGCCGCTCTGACCATGTGAGGGGTGGAGGTGAAGAGCTCTGGTGTCATGGCCGCCGTGTGAGCGTGGGAACAAAGAGACTCTATGAATGAGCTCAAGTCTCTTTAAGGTCAACGGTGCGTTCAGGCACAATGGATGGGACCTCATTAGCATGTAGCATGATGGGACCTCATTAGCATGTAGCATGATGGGAACCTCATTAGCATGTAGCATGATGGGACCTCATTAGCATGTAGTATGATGGGACCTCATTAGCATGTAGCATGATGGGGACCTCATTAGCATGTAGCATGATGGGGCATCATGACTACTTAGCATGATGGGGCATCATTAGCATGTAGCATGATGGGGCCGCATTAGCATGTAGCATTATGGGGCTTCATTAGCATGTAGCATTATGGGGCTTCATTAGCATGTAGCATGCACATTAAATCAATACTTTGGCAATAACTCATTTGGGCCTTCGTATCAAACCTGGTTCAAGGACCCCCTACGAGACTCTTGAAATGGTTCAACCCGATGGCAAAGCAGTGTGAGGAAGAGGAAGATGTGTGAGAAAGAGGAAGATGTGTGATAAAGAGGAAGATGTGTGAAAAAGTGGAAGATGTCCGAGAAGGAGGAAGATATAGGAGGAAGACGTTTGAAGAATAGGAAGACGTGTGAGGAAGAGGAAGATGTATGAGGAAGATGTGTGTGTGTTTGTATCTCTGCATTGTGTGTATGTGTGTATATTTGTGTTTGGGTGTGTTTGTGTGTGTTTGTGTGTGTGTGTGTGTGTGTGTGTGTGTTTTAGGACTCTCTGTGTTTGCTGTTCTTGCTGCACAGATGTAGCAAAAAATCAAAACAAGTATCAGCATGAGTGCACACACACACACACACAACCAAATACACACTCACACACACAACCAGATACACACTCACACACACACAACCAGATACACACATACTTCGGGATGAAGACGGTTTCTAGGTCAACGTCTAAGCGACTTTACAAGTTTTTTTCGATCTCAGAAAAAAAGATTTTTAAAAGTTGGATGAATTATTTTATGATTATGCAAGTTCTGGAGCTTTCTACCAAGGTCTTCATCGGGTCTTCATTGAGTCTTCATTGAGTCTACATCAGGTCTTCATCGAGTCTTCATCGGGTCTTCATTGAGTCTTCATTGAGTCTACATCAGGTCTTCATCGAGTCTTCATCGAGTCTTCATCGGGTCAGTCATCTGGAGCTATACTTATTTGTTGCTCCTATTCTACTGAGATCTGATCTGCTTCTACAGAGATCTTTCACAGATTTCATGAAGTCTTTTTTATGTTTTGAGGTCACAGAGGTCACAGAGGTCAAATGGGACATTTTCAGTTCTACGATAGCATTAAAGTGTCTTCTACTGTCATTAAAATATATATAATATATCTAAATATATATTATGTCTAAATATATATATACATATAATATATAATAATGTATATATATATATAATAAGTAATATATAATAAGTAATATATATATATATATATATATATATATATATATATATATATTTAAGCAGCTGCAGAACCATTATTTTAAAATGCTTTTTAGGGACATTTTGTATGTGGGGAGTGTGTGTGTGTGTGTGTGTGTGTGTATGGGGGGAGGTGTGTGTGTGTGTGTGTGTGTGTGTGGGGGGGGGGGGGGGTCATCGTCAGTCTGCTTCACGGTGAACTCCGCCAGCTGCAGGACAAACAAAGGATTAGAACCGGCCTCACGAGGCCCAACCGATCACAGGAAAGTGAGCGTGACACGGAGGCTTGATTACAGGACGATGCAGCTGGAGGCTGGACAGGTGAGGCTCAGGTACACCACGGCCTGCTCCTTTTAGTGGGGATCTTGGCACTTCACAAGATCCCCACTGGGGGGGGGGGGGGGGGGGGGCTGTCACCTTGGATGAAAGCCTCTCCTGAGTAATGGCCGTTTGCACGTCACCGAGTCTAAAGAAAGCTCCCCCGCATGCATCACGTCCGACGATGCGTTGTGTGAATTATATTAATTTTGATTAAAACAGACACGAAGTAAACTACCGGAGGGGTTGGGGAGGGGAGGGGAGGGGGGAGAGGGGGGAGTGATGCAACAACCACAACTAAACGTGTGAAGTGCTGGGCAATAATGTCAAAATGTAAAAATATTCCAAGGGACTACATTTAGTATTGTTCCCTAGTAAATGAGGTAAAAGCTTATTATTACTCGTATACATACACACAGAAGGTTTTGGTTGTCTCCTTCGGCTCTCATGGGGTCGTTTTCAGCTGTTTTCAGAGCGTACTCGACCTGGTGTTGTTTTGTTTTGTTGTGTAAATGACGATATGCAGGCTGTGCTCGTTCTTAATCGATAGCTAAGGTAAAAAACGATGTGCGGTAATTCGTAAATATGCCATGAAATAATTGTTAATGTTATGATGAAGGAGGAAATGTAAAGATCGCAAAAGTCCAAGAACCAACAATCTTCCACCAGCAGTTTGATCTCCGATTGAAACGAGTGTGTTTGTTTATTTGTTACATTACTTGCGTGATGTAGTTGCTGCACTTCGTGGTTATTTTAACCCAAATTACGATCTTTTGCTGAACCAAGTATTTTACAATCTTTTCTGAAACCTAACTAATTAATGTAGAATCTTGAATCTCTAGAAACCTGACTTAGTTTTTTACAATCTTTTCGTAACTAATTATTTCACGATATTTTTCATGATGACCTAAGTATTTTACAATCTTTTCCTAAACCCAACTTGTTTTTCCAATCTTTTTTAAAGTAATTATTTCACAATTCTTTACTTAAAGCGACACTATGTAACTTTTCCCCTGTAGCGCCCCCTTCAGGTATTTAACGTCTGGTCTCGAGCCATATATGGCTCTTCCGGCTCGTCTGCTCCCAGCTGATCGCGACCGGGCTGCCGCTGAACGCGACTCTCTGCCGCTGATCAGCGGCAGCCCGGTGTTCAACACAGCAGCATGTCACTCCGTCTCTACGAGTCGCGTAGCGGAGCAAATAAAAAGTCACCTGCGAGGAGGACTGGACTATAAGACGTTGCGTAAAGCTGCCAGACAGCAAGTTGAACTACTTCCGCCGGAAGTACCGGGTCGGTCCCAACATCTTACATTCAGCAGTTTTCAGCCCACGGACCCCCGATGGCAGAGGGGGAGGAGACATCAACATATTAAAAGTCATTGTAGCGGCACAATTGTTTTCAAGCTGTTATTTTAAGGTGGAAAAGTTACATAGTGGGGCTTTAACCTAATTTATTATTTTTACAAACTTTTCCTTAACCTAACTAATTTCACGATATTTTCTGAAACTAAACAATCGTTGTTCCGACTTCTCTTAACTAATTATTTTACAATCTTTTCCTAAATCTATTTAATTATTTTCACGATCTTTTATTTTTCGATATTTTCCTAAACCTAAGTATTTCAGGATCTTTTCCTAGAGACCACCAGGAGGCGGTGGAGACCAAAAGCAGAGCATAAGCTCACCTGAGCTGGAGGTGCTATAAGTGACGCACTAGTGGCCCTAGTGGCCACACTAAGCAGTTACGGTTCGTTTAATAGCCTATAAATAGAGAACAGTCAACAATAAAACACGATTTAATGTCTTGTTCTGTCTTTTCCTTCAATCATTTTATGACCCATTATATTTCATTACGGACCCACTGGGGGTCCTGGCAGTCCATTGATTGATTGATTGATTGATTGATTGATTGAATGATTGATTTTAACACATTACATCATATCTTTTAAAGAGCACGTTTCTTGGAAACTCATTTGCATTTGTTTGTTTTATTCCAGCCCCCCGTGGAGCCGCTGAGCTCCCCCGTCACAGTGGGACCATCTGTCCACCGAGCTCACATCTGTTACCTCGGAGTCTGGCACCGAGAACCGGGACAGCAGGGTCCTCCTGGACCAGGACCCCCGAACCCCCTGCCGGGTTGGCTTCCCTCAACGCGTCCCGGTCTCGATTACAGATCAGGGTCCGGGGCAGCGGAGAGCCCGATGCATCATTAACTCGAGGAATGGAATGGAGTTATTCCTCCGGTGTTAAGTGGCACGACGTGGGCGATGCACGTGAACGCACCTCGGCCGCTCCGCGCGGGACTCACCAGCTGGATGCAGAGCCGGAGGGAGGAGGAGGAGCAGGAGGAGGAGGAGGAGGAGGAGGGGGAGGAGGAACCCGATGGTGTAACCTGCAGAGAAAAAGCGTGCCAGCAGTGTGTGTATGTGCGCGTGTGTGTGTGAAGCGGGTGCGCTGGAGCCGGTGATGGTGCGCGCGCCTCTCCAAGGTGGATTCTGGTTTCCAGTCCGCGTGTCGCGAGCTGACGCAGCGAGTTCATTTCACGAGTCAGCCCGAACCCGACCGGACAGGACCGGAGAGGACACCTGAAGGGATCCTCCTCCTCCTCCTCTTCCTCCTCCCCCTCCTCCTCACCGGACGGCATCTGGACCCGCGCGCGTGCAGCTCGTGCGCGGAGAGATCTCTCCGTGCCTCTCGCTCTGTTGACATTGAAGCAGCATCTCCTCCTCCTCCTCCTCCTCCTCCTGCGCGTTTATTTTGGACTTTATGGTCGCGCTGCAGTAGGGGGTCTTGTGGGGTCTTGTGGAGTCTTGTGGAGTCTTGTCGGTTCTTGTCGGTTCTTGTGGGATCTTGTGGGGTCTTGGGGGTACTGGGGGTCTGAGGGGGTCTGGGGGGTCTCTGTGGATACTACGGACTCACGAGAAGACCTTTGTGACCATGATGTGAAACCCACACGGAGTGCAATGCGTCGCCGAGGCTCCTGTCTGCTGGAGGTAAGTTCTGCTCCTTCACTTCACACGTCTCAGAAACTCTTATTGTGGAGGGTTCGGCCCGGTCCGGTCGGGCTGGATAGTACCTCACAGATATTTAAAAGAAAGAACGCTGAGCTGCTCCATGAAACGGACCCTTCCTCGTGATGGAGCTCTGGCTGTGGTCCAGATGTTAGTTTAACGACAGTGTGCATCTGATGGTGACCTCCGCGCAGCTGGAGCTCGAGTCCGACTCTGGGTTCATGGCATGAGAACCGGATCCGCGGTGACAGGGTCCTCCTCCCTGGGTTTACTGTGGGACTCGGGCTCAGAATGATGCTGTGGAAAAAAGAGAGGAAAAAACGGATTTGGGACACAGGAGATTAAAAGTGTTAATGCTTCCGCTCACTTCCGGTTCTCAGTGCTCGGAATCGCAGAAAGCCAAAAACAAAAACAAAAAAAAGTCCAATTAACATTTCCACTCCGGAGAGCTTCCCCGAGGTGACGCGTCGCTTCGGCCCGCGCGCGGTGGCGCTGCGGAGGCTTCCGGTGAATCACTGGGGAGTGCTGTGGCTCTGAGAATGTAGTCCGGACCTCCACAGTCCGGGTGTAGGGTCCACAGTCACACACGTCCATCACTGGCTAACGAGTCGTTATCTTTACTCATACGTGAATACACGTTTAAATGTAAGCGATGGTTTCATTTTGTTGACGCATCAGTTAAAGTCTTTTACAGGCAGAATGTTGGATATCTACATAATTTATAAACCCTAACATACTCTCAACAGATCTATCTTCTCCATATTTGTAATGAATGTGTATAAATGAGTCTCTGAATGCTGTGGGCAGTAACCCCTCTGCATACAGCTTCATAATATATAGTTTTTATTAATGAATGTGTATAAATGAGTCTCTGAATGGAGGAGTTGTTTTTATTATAGGGTCACAATATGACGTCGTATCAACATGACGATACCAACTCTTCACCACACGATACTCACGTCCAAAGTAGAAGTTTAAAGCAGCGTGAAGTAGAACTACTGGAGTGAAGCACAAGGAACTACATAATTACTTAAAGAAATTGTATTTGTTTCCCTTTCGGCATTTATCGTGTCATGAGAAACACGGATTATAAAAGGTGTGAATAAAAAAATCTCAATGATTCAAAGCTTCCATGATTCATCCTCACGCCTCGCCTCTTTGAGGGAACACGAGCCAACGTCAGCCATGAGCGCTGCACCTCCACCGGCTCGTCTGGCCGGCCCCGCGTAGCATGAGAGCATGGCGGCACTAGCTAGCGAGCTAAGTAGCGAGCTAACTAGCGAGCTAACTAGCGAGCTAACTAGCCAATCGCCTCCCGAGCTGCGGTTACAGGCGTTTACTTTCATTCCTTTAAGGAACTTGTTCCGTCGTGTTTCAGCCGGAGAACACAACGTGGAACGTGTTCCGATCATCGTCCGGAGGTGGTAATTAAAGGGTCGGCGAGCAGCATGTTGGGCATCTGTTGACATAATATTCGTCCTCTCCTCGTTGCGTAATCAGCCGTGGGCGGCGACCTCGTGTCTGACTCCAGAACACGTGCTTCGTTCTCAAAGTTCACGTCGGTGAGGAAACCTCGTGTTCCTACAGGAGCCCCGAGGGGACGAACCGAGAGACACGCCCTGTGTCCCCCGAGGGCCACCGTAGTTCTCTGACCCGCTCGTCAAACGTGTTGGGAAAGGGGGAGGAGTCAGCTGGTTGCTACGGGTTACGGCAGCCGCCCTCTGACGCCCGCGGGTCCGTTCCTCTCCAGGACATCGGCAGCGACGTGCCGGGTCAACGGGACCGAAAGGCCAAAGTAAAAAGAGAGACGACGTTCTGCCGTCTTCTCTTCCCTCGATGAGACACGGAGAGACAGGGAGGGACGGAGAGAGAGGGAGAGAGAGAGAGAGAGAGACACGGAGGGACAGAGAGAGAGACGGAGAGAGAGAGAGAGAGAGAGAGAGAGAGAGAGACACGGAGGGACAGAGAGAGAGACGGAGAGAGAGAGACAGGGAGGGACAGAGAGAGAGACGGAGAGAGAGAGAGGAGAGAGAGAGACACGGAGGGACAGAGAGAGAGAGGGAGAGAGACACGGAGGGACAGAGAGAGAGACGGAGAGAGAGAGAGACAGGGAGGGACAGAGAGAGAGACGGAGAGAGAGACGGAGAGAGAGAGACACGGAGGGACAGAGAGAGAGAGAGACGGAGAGAGAGACAGAGAGAGAGACACGGAGGGACAGAGAGAGAGATGGTGAGAGAGAGAGAGACGGAGAGAGAGAGACGGAGAGAGAGAGAGAGAGACACGGAGGGACAGAGAGAGATGGAGAGAGAGAGAGACACAGAGGGACAGAGAGAGAGAGAGACATGGAGGGACAGAGAGGGACAGAGATAATTCATTAATTAATGAACGAATATATGAATGAACGAATAAATATGTCTAAATGAACATATGAACTAATTAATTAATTAACAAATAAATGTATGAATGTATGTTTGTATGAATGTTTGTATGAATGCATGAATGTATGAATGCAGCACTAAGCCCCCTAAGAAGGTAAATAACAATGTTTCATTGCATCCTTGTAACGATTCTCAGGCCCGGAGAAGTTGTTAACGCTTCATCGTTTGCTCAAGGGCTCAAGGGCAGCGCCAGTCCTTCAGCTTGACCCGCTGACCGCTGGTTCTTCTTCTCTGGTTCCAGGTGTTCGCCATCGTGAGCCTCCTGCTGCCCTCCGGCGCTCTGGCAGACCTGACGTGTGACGCTCTGCTCATGCTGTCGGGAAACGTGTCGCGTGAGTCCGCTTGTGTTTGAGTCTGGTGTTTGAGTCTGGTGTTTGAGTCTGGTGTTTGAGTCTGGTGTTTGAGTCTGGTGTTTGAGTCTGGTGTTTGAGTCTGGTGTTTGAGTCTTGTGTTTGAGTCTCGTGTTTGAGTCTGGTGTTTGAGTCTGGTGTTTGAGTCTGGTGTTTGAGTCTGGTGTTTGAGTCTCGTGTTTGAGTCTCGTGTTTGAGTCTGGTGTTTGAGTCTGGTGTTTGAGTCTTGTGTTTGAGTCTTGTGTTTGAGTCTCGTGTTTGAGTCTCGTGTTTGAGTCTCGTGTTTGAGTCTGGTTGTGTTTGAGTCTTGTGTTTGAATCTGGTTGTATTTGAGTCTCGTGTTTGAGTCTCATGTTAGAGTCTCGCGTTTGAGTCTGGTTGTGTTTGAGTCTTGTATTTGAGTCTTGTGTTTGAGTCTTGTATTTGAGTCTTGTGTTTGAGTCTCGTGTTCGAGTCTTGTGTTTGAGTCTCGTGTTTGAGTCTCGTTGTGTTTGAATCTCGTTGTGTGAGTCTTGTTGTATTTGAGTCTCATTGTGTTTGAGTCTTGTGTGTGAGTCTCGTATTTGTGTCTCGTTGTGTGATCAACACTGTAGATTGAATTCATAGCCACGTTTAACGAACACTAAATGTTAAACGCTTGTCTTTTGTGATTAGTGCGTCTCCATGTACACAAGTACACAGCACATACCCAGAGAGCACACACACACTAACACACACAAGCACAGACACACGCTAACACACACTCATGCACACACACACACACATGCACACACAAGCTAACACACATGCACAGGAATGATGATGCGTTGTGTTTCCGAGTCCAGGTCTCATAACAATGAGGAGGAACAATGTGCTGAGTTATTATGCTGTCACATTTCTCACATATCCACGGTAGTCTCTGAAGACTCGGCACGATATTTAATATCTCGCACGGCTGTGACTCAAAGAGTGTCTGGGAAACATCAAAGAGGAAGTAAAGACAAAAAACTATTCTGTTGGCAATAATCTATCAGGGAGAAGCGGAACATTGGGGAGCTGTTGGTCTGTTGAGTCGAGAGAAGAACCCAGTGAACTGAGAACGGGGAACGTCACAGATTTAAACAAAGTTTCACAAGTACGTTGTGAATCGGCCTCGTATCCCACGGCAACGTGCAACAACTATTTAAGATCTGACAAAACATGGTTAATGTTAACATTATGGATCAACCACATCAACACAACAACACAAAAACACAACATAACAACACAATGTAACAACATAACAACGCAACGTAACAACACAATGTAACAATACAACGTAACAACACAACGTCAAAACACAACTTAACAACATATCAACACATCATAACAATACAACGTAACAACACAACGTAACAACACATCATAGCAATACAACGTAACAACACAACATAACAACGCAACATAACAACATAACTTAACAACACAACGTAGAAACACAACGTAACAACACAACGTCAAAACACAACTTAACAACATATCAACACATCATAACAATACAACGTAACAACACAACGTAACAACACATCATAGCAATACAACGTAACAACACAACATAACAACGCAACATAACAACATAACTTAACAACACAACGTAGAAACACAATGTAACAATATAACTTTCAACACAACGTAACAACACATCATAACAATACAACGTAACAATACAACGTAACAACACATCATAACAATACAACGTAACAACACATAACAACACATCATAACAATACAACGTAACAACACAACGTAACAACACAATGTAACAATACAACGTAACAAAACAACGTAACAACACATCATAACAACACATCATAACAACACAACGTAACAACACAATGTAACAACACAATGTAACAACACAACGTAACAAAACAACGTAACAACACAACGTAACAACACAACGTATTAACACAACGTCACAATGTGACGGCAGTAACTGGCGTTCTGGTGTAACTTTGTGGATCCGTCTCCACTTCACTGCCAATCGTAAAATCAAGTTTAAAAGGAATATAAATGTTTTTTAATTGTTTTATTTGTTGAAGTTAGTTACAATGAAACGGAATCATCTGCGTTTCCCTTCTGTTTTCATTTTTTAAATTTTTCTTTTATTCATTTGTTCTCACTACAAAAAGAAAACTCGATTTAAAAAAATCCATCCGACTGAAGAGTCGCTCGCACAACATCGTTATGGATGAAAGAGAAAAGAACATCTCAACGTTATTCACTTATTGCAGTGACTCCAGTGCCCGGTCCCCCGGGGCCCGGTCCGCTCGGGGCCGCGGCTGCCGGAGGAGCTGCGTCCCCGGTGTTTACCGTTAGCCGTAGTAGCCGCTAAGCTGTGGCGACCGAGGGTATTGATGTTGTCGTTCCCTCCGCAGTGCAGTCGCTGGCCTCCTGGAACCGGACCCTGAGCGGCGCCGCGGCCGAGTGGAGCGGTGAGTGAAACCGATGGAGGCGGCGTCGAGCTCCTCGCGGAAAACCCTGGGAGGGAGAACCGGTTACGATCGGGAACTCGAGATATAGACGCCAAAAACTTCAAAGACGGAACTGGAAATAGAGCCGGAGCCGTCGGGGGATCATTAGCTCCCGTGTGCACACAAACACATTGTTCCGACCCGCACGCTTTTATGACCGGCGCCGTTGCCGGGGGCGATGCCCGCCGTGCCTGACGTGCCGTCCTCTGTCCAGGCCCGGGTCTCTCCTGCGGCGCCTCGGTGGACGGCATCGGCACCTGCTGGCCGCGCAGCGGCGCCGGGGAGATGGTGGCACGGCCGTGTCCAGAGATGTTCTACGGGGTCAGATACAACACCACCAGTGAGTGAACCGGCCCTACGGGACCTCCTGCTGCTGCTCCTCCTGCTGCTGCTCCTACTCCTCATCTTCTACCTCCTCCTCCTCCTGCTGCTGCTCCTCCTGCTCCTGCTCCTCATCCTCATCGTCTACCTCCTCCTCCTCCTCCTCCTGCTGCTACTGCTCCTCCTGCTCCTGCTCCTTATCCTCATCCTCCTCTACCTCCTCATCCTCCTCCTGCTCCTCCTCTACCTCCTCCTCCTCTTCCTCTTCCTCTTCCTCTTCCTCTTCCTCCTCCTCCTCCTCTACCTCCTCCTCTTCCTCCTCCTTCTCTACCTCCTCCTCTTCCTCCTCCTCCTCTTCCTCCTCCTCCTCTTCCTCTTCCTCTTCCTCCTCTTCCTTTTCCTCCTCCTCCTCTACCTCCTCCTCTTCCTCCTCCTCCTCTACCTCCTCCTCTTCCTCCTCCTCCTCTACCTCCTCCTCTTCCTCCTCCTCTCCTCCTCCTCTTCTTCCTCCTCCTCCTCTTCCTCTTCCTCTTCCTCTTCCTCTTCCTCTTCCTCCTCCTCTTCCTCCTCCTCCTCTACCTCCTCCTCTTCATCCTCCTCTTCCTCTTCCTCCTCCTCCTCCTCCTCCTCCTCCTCCTCCTCACTCGGCTTCCCGCCTCTGGGAATAATCCTGTTTATGTAATTGCGTACACAAACATAAATTAGCATGAGTATACAAATTAGCGAGAGAAAAGTGTAGAAAGACAACGAAAGAACACAAAGAAGAAAGGAGGCGCGCAGCGGGGAGCGAGGAGCGCCCGCTGGGAGGCCGGAGACGGAGGGAGCTGAATGAGCGTAAACGCTTCAGGCCGAGCCGCCGCGTCTGAAGCGTCTGAAGCGTCTGAAGCGTGTGAGGCGTGTGAGGCGTGTGAGGCGTGTGAGGCGTGTGAGGCGTGTGAGGCGTGTGAGGCGTGTGAGGCGTGTGAGGCGTGTTCCATCGTTACTCTGCAGCGCCGTGATGGGAGCGCTCTGCCGTGTTCCACGTTTAAGGTCCACATTTCTGCTCTGGTGTGGAACTCTACTAGCCTGAAGATGTCATCCTCATAGTTCTAGTCATAATGAGGCTGTGATTATGGGGCGTGTCTAAAAACCGAACCAGGAAAGAAAATGCCTCTTCTCAATTGGATAGAGCTACAACCAATCAGAGCAACGCAGTATGTGACGTATTTAAGCGACGCATTAGCCTGGATACCAGACCGAACTATCGGGGCGAGCTGATAAATTAAACTTTTCCTGAATCCCGTAGGAAGGACAGCAAAAACATCTTTTCGATCTACAAATGCCTTGATGGCGTTTCTCTGTTCCTCTTTCAAAATGAATGCTCTGTCGAGATCTTCTAAAACAATAAACAAATTCAAACCAAGCGCCTTTTTATGACGTGGTTGGTTACGTTACCGTGGTAACTGTGGATCATATGTCCGTCATCGTATGAAGCCAATGTGATTGGTCCGACCAATATCTGGTCGCAGATAATTTCTCCCCAATGGAGCGATGCCAGACCCAACTTCCCGACCAGAAAATGTTGAGGGCGGGGCTAAATTCGGTCTGATATCCAGGCTGGAACTCTCCTGAACCTCTGCAGGTTCTCACGCTTCACAGTCCAGCTGAGCGTTAAACGCTGATCAGACGGACTTCTGAGGAGACATCTGTCCCCAGATGTTTGTCTTCAGACGGTTGAGTCATTCAGACTGTTTATAGTCTCTGTGTTAGAGCTGCATTCTCTCTCCTGACCACCAGGGGGCGACTCCTCTGGTTGTATAGAAGTCTATGCTTCATGTGTTAAAGCTGCATTCTCTCTCCTGACCACCAGGGGGCTCCTCTGGTTGTATAGAAGTCTCTATAGTGACTCTCCTTCTCTTGATGTCTTGCCTCAGTAAACATGTCAACATGAGTTTATGTCTCAGTCTCTAGTCTCTAGTCTTCTTCTATACAGCCTGATGTCATCATGTATACTTCATGGTCATTTAGAGTCACTCAGAGCATAAGGGGGCGCTTTAGGGGCGGTGATGGACAGCTCTCATAGAGTCGTATAGGGGGTCTATACATCCCTCCTTCTCTTTTCATTGGCTGAGAGGAGAAGAGCAGCTCTCGTGTTTGTTGGTCATTCAAAGCGTGAAACCCCCACAGGACCCCGAGGGGAGGGGGGGGGAGGGGGGGGTAATTCAGCTCACCAGTAATTTGACACTGCAAGGTTCATTTCACCTTCAGGTTTATCATAATCTCCATCCAGCCGCATCCCAAAAGCCTTAAACAGACTTCCCGCCGGCTGACCCCGGCAGCGAAGGTCACGGCGGGAGGCGTTCACGCTCCGGAGGATCGGGCCGAACCCGTCCGGAGCGCCAGAGCCCTCAATGATATCACGAGACACTCCGGCCACGCCTCCGCTCAGAGGGGTATTTTTAGTCCGTGTTTATTATTCATTCCTTTTTGAATATTTCATATTTGCTCGGCAGTGAGGTCAGAGGAGGTTGAGGGAGGAGCGTTAATGAAGCCGGCGCTTCGCTGGCGGAGGCTTAACGGCCGGCGACCTCTCTGAGATCAGAGGAGGCGTTTTGTTGATCCAGTTTCGTTAAAGACGAATAACGTTGTTCAGAAAACACCAAACATAACCGCCGAGCGCCGGAGCTCGTGGGCTGCAATATGCAATATGGGCTCAGAAATGTATGTGGGCAAAAATATAAAAATACCCAAACCCTAAACCATCAACACATGTTTGATATTATCATGTTTTATATATTTTATTATCATGTTTTATATATTTTTTATTATCATTCTTAGAATATTTTCTATCATGTTTTCTATATTTTTTATTATTATTTTTAATATATTTTTATCATGTTTGATATATATTTCATTGTCATGATTAATATATTTTATTATCATGTTTGATATTTTTGATTATCATTTTTAATATATTTTGTATCATGTTTGATATATATTTTATTGTCATGTTTGATATATTTTATTATAATTTTTTATATATTTTTTATTATAATTTAAAGGCGTTGAAAAACCTGACCATGTGCCAAAACGTTGCTCCACAACACAACGTATTAAAGCCCAGGACGTGGCGGTCCCCCCCCCCCCCTCCCCCCTCCCCTCCCCCTCCCCCCTCCCCGGTGACTGATTCACCGCCACCAGAAGACGAGGAGATCCTCTTCATCTCGCTTTAAGCTGTTTCATTATTCCTCAAACCTCCTTTCTTAGAGCAGGAGCACCACGCTCAATACAACAATTAAAATTAAAGCCACATGTACACAAACATCTTTATTTATATATAAACATCTCCATTTATACACAAACATCTTTATTTATATATAAACATCTCCATTTGTATATAAACATCTTTATTTATATATAAACATCTCCATTTATATATAAACATCTTTATTTATATATAAACATCTCCATTTATACACAAACATCTTTATTTATATATAAACATCTCCATTTATATATAAACATCTTTATTTATATATAAACATCTCCATTTATATATAAACAACTTTATTTATATACAAACATCTTCATTTATACACAAACATCTTTATTTATATACAAACATCTTCATTTATATACAAACATCTTTATTTATATATAAACGTCTCCATTTATATATAAACATCTTTATTTATATACAAACATCTTCATTTATACACAAACATCTTCATTTATATATGAACATCTTCATTTATATATGAATATCTTTATTTATATATGAATATCTTTATTTATATACAAACATCTTCATTTATATATGAGCGTCTTTATTTATGAACATCTTTATTTATATATAAACATCTTCATTTATGACCATCTTTATTTATATATGAACATATTCATTTATGAACATCTTTATTTATATACAAACATCTTCATTTATATATGAACGTCTTTATTTATGAACATCTTTATTTATATATGAACATATTCATTTATGAACATCTTCATTTATATATGAATATCTTTATTTATATACAAACATCTTCATTTATATATGAACGTCTTTATTTATGAACATCTTTATTTATATATAAACATCTTCATTTATGAACATCTTTATTTATATATGAACATATTCATTTATGAACATCTTTATTTATATATGAACATATTCATTTATGAACATCTTTATTTATATATGAACATATTCATTTATGAACATCTTTATTTATATATGAACATCTTCATTTATACACAAACATCTTCATTTATGAACATCTTCATTTATACACAAACATCTTCATTTATGAACATCTTCATTTATATATAAACATCTTCATTTATGAGGGGTAGTTAGGCACCAGAGGGGTAGTTAGGGGCCAGAGGGGTAGTTAGGGGCCAGAGGGGTAGTTAGGGGCCAGAGGGGTAGTTAGGGGCCAGAGGGGTAGTTAGGGGCCAGAGGGGTAGTTAGTGAAGCTCCTCGTGTCCCTGAGGAGTTGTTGAGTAAATGTTCACAGTTCAACTCACAGTATCATGGTCAATACAAGCTGAGGGTGTGTGTGTGTGTGTGTGTGTGTGTGTGTGTGTGTGTGTGTGTGTGTGTGTGTGTGTGTGTGTGAGTGTGTTTGCCTCTTCCGGGTTCGTGACTCGACGTCTCTGGTCCCACACGGAAAACCACTTGACTCCCTAATGGTCCACGGAGGAAGCGTAGTGTGTGCGTGTGTGTGTGTGTGTGTGTGTGTGTGTGTGTGTCACTGACTAGCTGTGAGTTGGTTGGTCTCGCACCAGAGGGGATGGAGGATGCAGAAGGTGGAGGATAGAGGTGGAGGATAAGGAGGTAGAGGAGGATAGAGGAGCTGGAGGAGGTGGAGGATGGAGGAGGTGGAGAAGGAGGTAGAGGAGGATAGAGGAGATGGAGGAGGTGGAAAAAGAGGTAGAGGAGGATAGAGGAGGTGGAGGAAGTGGAGGATGGAGGTGGGGGTTTACTTTCTAGAGTAGCGACGCATCTCTTTTTGTTGAATGAGCTTGTTGACGTGCGTGTGTGTGTGTGTGTGTGTGTGTCTGTGTGTGTGTGTGTGTGTGTGAAGCTCCGCCTCCCCTGGAGGCATCTGGTGAGCCAGAACACTCGGCGTGAAAGCCCCCCCTCCCCCCCCTTCCCACGTCTCGAGCTGCTCTAGTTTCATTCGTTGGCTGAATTATTTTCTCCTGTCAGGGAAACGAGGCGTCAAGACGACCAGCTGGCTGCTTACTCCTGTTGTTGTTGTTGTTGTTGTTGTCGATACCAGTGGAGGAGACGTGGACTACAGTGAAGTGGTACTCTGTGTTTTCACGTTGTACTTTTACCTCACGGTGTATAAGAAATACAAGAAGTACAAAGCGTCACAATGATGTGTCCTGTGAATCAGAACATCAGGATAACAAGAAGGAGGAGTACCGATACACAACGAGGACAAGGAGGGGACAAGGAGGGGACAAGGAGGGGACAAGGAGGGGACAAGGAGGGGACAAGGAGAGGACAAGGAGGGGACAAGGAGAGGACAAGGAGAGGACAAGGAGGGGACAAGGAGAGGACAAGGAAGGGACAAGGAGAGGACAAGGAAGGGACAAGGAGAGGACAAGGAGGGGACAAGGAGAGGACAAGGAGGGGACAAGGAGAGGACAAGGAGGGGACAAGGAGGGGACAAGGAGGGGACACGGAGGGGACAAGGAGAGGACAAGGAGGGGACAAGGAGGGGACACGGAGGGGACAAGGAGAGGACAAGGAGGGGACAAGGAGGGGACACGGAGGGGACAAGGAGAGGACAAGGAGAGGAGAAGGAGGGGACAACGAGGGGACACGGAGGGGACAAGGAGAGGACAAGGAGAGGAGAAGGAGGGGACAAGGAGAGGACAAGGAGGGGACAAGGAGGGGACAAGGAGAGGACAAGGAGGGGACAAGGAGAGGACAAGGAGGGGACAAGGAGAGGACACTCACATGAGTAAATGTGCTGACTTGTCTTATGTGTACCCGCCAAGTACTCACGTAATAATAATAATAAATCAGTATAATATTAATAATAATAAAAATCAATATAATAATAATAACAATAAATCAATAATAATAATAAACCAATATAATAATGAATCAATATAATAATAATACAGCAATACAATAACAATATTAATATTAATAATAAAAATTATGATAATAAATCAATTTAATAACAATAATAATAATAAATCAATATTACAATAATAAATCAATACAATAAAACAACGTTATAATAATAATAATATCAAAGAGGATTTTGTTTGTGTACGCGCCGTAAATGAAAACGAGGAGACCAACCTAAACGCAGTGCGGCCGTGTTGACGTCGCGGTGGCGTCGATCGATCAGAGACAACAGCTGCAGAGAACGTTCCTCACAACATGTTCTACCACCGGGTTCCCCGGGAGGGATCGTTACGAGAGAACAACAAGGGGCTTCCAGGAAGCTCTGAGGAGCTCAGCCTTCACCCCCCCCCCCCCTAGAGGAGAAGCTTGGTATCGGCGTTCAGGGGCGGAGCTGGAGTCAGGAGGTGATTAGCGCTGACCCACATGAGAGGACCCCTGACCCACATGAGAGGACCCCTGACCCACATGAGGACTCCTGACCCACATGAGGACCCCTGACCCACATGAGAGGACCCCTGACCCACATGAGGACCCCTGACCCACATGAGGACCCCTGACCCACATGAGGACCCCTGACCCACATGAGAGGACCCCTGACCCACATGAGGACCCCTGACCCACATGAGGACCCCTGACCCACATGAGGACCCCTGACCCACATGAGAGGACCCCTGACCCACATGAGGACCCCTGACCCACATGAGGACCCCTGACCCACATGAGGACCCCTGACCCACATGAGGACCCCTGACCCACATGAGGACCCCTGACCCACATGAGAGGACCCCTGACCCACATGAGGACCCCTGACCCACATGAGGACCCCTGACCCACATGAGGACTCCTGACCCACATGAGAGGACCCCTGACCCACATGAGGAACCCTGACCCACATGAGGACCCCTGATCCACATGAGGACCCCTGACCCACATGAGGACCCCTGACCCACATGAGGACCCCTGACCCACATGAGGACTCCTGACCCACATGAGAGGACCCCTGACCCACATGAGAGGACCCCTGACCCACATGAGAGGACCCCTGACCCACATGAGGACCCCTGACCCACATGAGAGGACCCCTGACCCACATGAGGACCCCTGACCCACATGAGGACCCCTGACCCACATGAGGACTCCTGACCCACATGAGAGGACCCCTGACCCACATGAGGAACCCTGACCCACATGAGGACCCCTGATCCACATGAGGACCCCTGACCCACATGAGGACCCCTGACCCACATGAGGACCCCTGACCCACATGAGGACTCCTGACCCACATGAGAGGACCCCTGACCCACATGAGGACCCCTGACCCACATGAGGACTCCTGACCCACATGAGAGGACCCCTGACCCACATGAGGACCCCTGACCCACATGAGGACTCCTGACCCACATGAGAGGACCCCTGACCCACATGAGGACCCCTGACCCACATGAGGACTCCTGACCCACATGAGGACCCCTGACCCACATGAGGACCCCTGACCCACATGAGGACCCCTGACCCACATGAGGACCCCTGGCCCACATGAGAGGACCCCTGGCCCACATGAGAGGACCCCTGACCCACATGAGGACACCTGACCCACATGAGGACCCCTGACCCACATGAGGACCCCTGACCCACATGAGGACCCCTAGCCCACATGAGAGGACCCCTGACCCACATGAGGACCCCTGACCCACATGAGGACCCCTGACCCACATGAGGACCCCTGACCCACATGAGGACCCCTGGCCCACATGAGAGGACCCCTGACCCACATGAGGACCCCTGACCCACATGAGGACCCCTGGCCCACATGAGAGGACCCCTGACCCACATGAGGACCCCTGGCCCACATGAGAGGACCCCTGACCCACATGAGGACCCCTGACCCACATGAGGACCCCTGACCCACATGAGGACCCCTGACCCACATGAGGACCCCTGACCCATCGTGAATATTTTAGTGACGTTGAGATGGTGACCGTCGTGAATGTCGTTTTTTATTTCTTTGCGATCGCTGCCAGAAAAATGAAGAGAACGTTACAGTTTTTCTCGATTGATTTGGCTCAATTCTTGAAACAGAAATGACATTCTCAAAACAACTCGTGCAAACCTCCAAACCACTGGGCACTTGTTCACAACAGATTGGAATTTCTCATTCCTTTAATCAAATTGCAATTGTTTTAGTACAATTGCCAAACGTTTGCACACATTTCAAATGATTTAGCACATCTGTGCAAACGGTTAGCTACAGTTGCCTTCAGTGAGCCACATTACCGACTGAACACCTCCTGCTGGTCTAAACTGAATGTTGTTTCTCAGTCAAGTGGTCGTTCTCTGCAAAACATCTTGGCATCTTTTCCTTGTTTACATCATCACCGTCACAATAGTTCACTCCTCTGTCAAAATCCTTCAGGCACATAATACCATGAAAAGCATCATGCTATATTCTGTAATGTGGATCTCTTGGATCATCGGCTTCATTTTCAGGCGCAACTAGAACTTTACCGATCAAGGGGGAGTTTCTCACATCCGATCACTAATCACAGTCATGTTAGTCAGCTGACAGCTGTTATCCACGAGTATAAATGATCCCATCAAATATATAGGGCTTGACCAAGTTTAGTACAGTTTACAGTATGAACATGGAAGCACCTTCTTCCTACTCTTTGAGGAAGAGTAGGAAGAAGAGGAAGAGGAGCAAGGGTGCGTGGTGGTGGAGAAGGGGGAAGAGGCCGAGGAAGACGAAGATCTGTGGCCAGACAGACGTGAGCGCGAGGATGAGCAGGAGAGTGAGGATGAACTCCAGCTTTGAACTCCAGCTTTGCTTTTCTTTCCTCCTGAATGTTTTGTTACAGTAGTGAAGGCTATACTTCATTTTATTTTTGATGTGCTTTTTGTTTGACAATATTTTTTGCTATACACATTTCCTGTTTCTGTTTTGCAATTACTGTAACTATTACTGTAACAATAATTGTTACAATTACTGTAACAATTATTGTTACAATTTCCATGGCAGTATACAGTAAGTGCAACACAGTATGTGATGTGAGACCTGGTCGGCTCCTCTTGAATGAATCTTTGTTCTGTTTGATACACATAGTATTCTGGAAAGAGTTTGCCAAAGAATTGAGCCAAAGCAATCGAGAAAAACTGTAATAAAGACGCAGCGCTGCAGCGGAGGAGCTGCAGGAAGCTGCAGGAATACATATACATATATATATATGTATATATATATATACATATATATATATATATATATATATATATATATATATATATATATATATATATATATATATATGTATATATATATATATATATATATATATATATATATATATATATATATATATATATATATATATATATATGTATATATATATATATATATACATATATATATATATGTATATATATATATATATATATATATATATATGTATATATACATATATATATATATATATATATATATATATATATATATATATATATATATATATATATACGTACATATATATACGTATATATACATTTATGTATATATATAAATATATGTATATATGCATGTGTGTAGTATATATATATATATATATATATATATATATATATATATATATATATATAGATATATATGTATAAACATGTATATTGTTTGATCAATATTTCACGTAATGAGTTGTCGGCAGTATAAAGGTGATAATGAAGCGTGTTTATATAATATCATAATATATTATATAATAATACTCCTCATTGTTGTTCATAATGTTCAAACCGCAGCACTAACAAGGGACCTGCCGTGACTCCTCCCCCTCAACCCTCTGGCCACGCCCACCTTCAAACTCGGCCTACATTGAGATTACATGACATTACATCACGTGTCATGTATTAGACGCTTTTATCCAAAGAGACTCACAATAAGTGCATCAACCTAGAGAACTACTAAGAACTACAAGAATACAGGAAGTAACATTTCCTCAACATAGTCAAACTACAAAAGAACCACAATAAGATATTTAAGAGCCACTGAAGTGATAATCTGTGTTTTAATCCAGGTATAGTCTGAAGGTGTTTGTAGAGACGTCCTGCTGTCCTGAGGCCAGAGGGGAGCTGGCTCCACCAATCAGGAGCCAGACAGCAGCGTCTGGACTCAAGTGACGAGTCACGAGTCGGTTGGCTGTTGCCGAGCGGAGCGAGCGTGATGGGATGTACGGTGTGACCGCATCCAGGATGTAGACGGGCCCGATCCGCTCAGAGCACGGTACCAAGAACCAATGTTCTGAAGCGGATGCCACCAGTAACCACCGGTTACCATGGCGAGGCTGGAGGAGCGGAGTCACTGACTGACCTCGGAACAGTTTCATATCCTCTTGCATCGATGTCAATACACCTGAAATAAACCACACACACACACACACACACACACACACAGAAACAGACACACACACACACAGGGCCACACACACACACAGAAACACACACACACACACACACACAGGTGAAACGTCGTGGCGGGCCTCCGGGCGTTGGGCGTGCCGCGGCGTCGATCCCTGACGGCTGTCACAAAGCATGACCGCCGTGCACGCCCAGTGCTCCACGTGCACGCCCAGCGCTCCACGTGCACGCCCGCCACTCAACGTGCACGCCCGGCGATCCGCGTGCACGCCAAGCCTTCGTGCCTCCGGCAGACGTTCAGGAATGAGCTCCGACTCGTTGCTCCGGGAACATTCTGGATGTGGCAATGACGCTCAGAGAGACTCTTCATCACTCCTCATCTTCACTCCTCTTCTTCACTCCTCTTCCTCACTCACTGGACGACGAGCCGGAGGAAACTATTAATTATAGAAGCACGAAGTGGACGATGACATCGTTCTGCTCTAATCAATAAACATTCCTGAGCTGTGGAGCAGAAGCTCGGCTCTGGACTCCTCCTCTTCCTCACTCCTCTTCTTCACTCCTCTTCCTCACTCCTCTTCCTCACTACTCTGGGGATGAAGTCATTGCTTTGACAGTGATCCATTTAAAAAATGTCTGCCTGGTCACGCCGTGTCAGAATGGAGAGAATTAAAGAGAGAGAGAGAGAGAGAGAGAGAGATTTCTTTCTTCTCCTCCTCCTCCTCATCCTCCTCCTCTGCGTTAGCCAAGACTCGCCTCCTGGTGACGGGGGGGGGGGGCACTCAATGAGCTATTTTTACTCAGCTCGATGCTCACCTCCTCCCACCTCACCTCCTCCCTCCTCACCTCCTCCCACCTCACCTCCTCCCTCCTCACCTCCTCCCACCTCACCTCCTCCCACCTCACCTCCTCCCTCCTCACCTCCTCCCTCCTCATCACTTCCCGCCTCATCTTCTCCCGTCTCACCTCCTCCCTCCTCACCACTTCCCGCCTCATCTTCTCCCGTCTCACCTCCTCCCTCCTCACCTCCTCCCACCTCACCTCCTCCCTCCTCACCACTTCCCGCCTCATCTTCTCCCGTCTCACCTCCTCCCTCCTCACCTCCTCCCTCCTCACCACTTCCCGCCTCATCTTCTCCCGTCTCACCTCCTCCCTCCTCACCTCCTCCCACATCACCTCCTCCCTCCTCATTTCCTCCCTCCTCACCACTTCCCGCCTCATCTTCTCCCGTCTCACCTCCTCCCTCCTCACCTCCTCCCACCTCACCTCCTCCCTCCTCACCACTTCCTGCCTCATCTTCTCCCGTCTCACCTCCTCCCTCCTCACCTCCTCCCTCCTCACCACTTCCCGCCTCATCTTCTCCCGTCTCACCTCCTCCCTCCTCACCTCCTCCCACATCACCTCCTCCCTCCTCACCTCCTCCCTCCTCACCCCCTCCCTCCTCACCTCCCCACCTCCCCTCCTCCCTCCTCTCCCCCTCCCTCCTCACCTCCTCCCTCCTCACCTCCTCCCTCCTCACTTCCTCCCTCCTCACCACCTCCCACATCACCTCCTCCCACCTCACCTCCTCCCTCCTCACCACCTCCCGCCTCACCTCCTCCCACCTCACCTCCTCCCTCCTCACCTCCTCCCTCCTCACCACTTCCCGCCTCATCTTCTCCCGTCTCACCTCCTCCCTCCTCACCTCCTCCCAACTCACCTCCTCCCTCCTCATTTCCTCCCTCCTCACCTCCGACGCTCATTATTAAAACATTTACTTAGGATTATCTCTCTCTCTCTCTTTCTGACTCTCTCTCTCTCTCCCTCACTCTATTTCTGTCTCTCTCTCTCCCTCTCTCTATTTCTGACTCCCTCTCTTTCCCTCTCTCTCTCTCTCTCTCTCTCCCTCTATCTGCTCCCTCATTTATGCCCCTCTATCGTTCTGAGACTCTTTACTTGTTTTCTCTGTTTGATTTATTCGTCGGCTTTAGAAGAGACGAGTTATTGTATTTGTTTACATAAATAGTCAATTATATAGTAATATTATATAATAATATTATATTATATAGTAATATATTATATTTTAATATGATATTATATATTAATATTATATGGTAATATATTATATTTTAATATGATATATATTATATATTAATATTATATAGTAATATATTATATTTTAATATGATATTATATATTAGTATTATATTATATAGTAATATATTATATTTTAATATGATATTATATATTATATATTAATATTATATTATAAAGTAATTATTATCTTGAGATCATTTCACAGTTTTAGAGTGTAAAACACTCCACAATGTGTTCCCGCTGTACTTCCTGTCGCGGTCGCTTCGCAACAGGAAGTAGGGTCAGTTGACAGGAAGTAGGCTCAGCTGACAGGTAGTAGCGTGTCTGTTGAGGCAATAGATCAACTTTTAAGTGTGTCGCAGCTTCACAGGGAACTGAGCCAACTGCTCCTCAGAGATACTGAGAGATACTTATAAATATTGAGAGATACTAATAAAAACTTATAAATACTGAGAGATACTAATAAATACGTATAAATACTTAGAGATACTTATAAATACTGAGAAATACTAATAAATACTTAGAGATACTTATACATACTGAGAGATACTAATAAATACTTATAAATACTTAGAGATACTTATAAATACTTAGAGATACTTATAAATACGAATACATACTTACAGATACTTCACACAGTGAAAAACACAACTGCTGGTCCCCGTTGACCCTTGTTTGGGTTCCTGGTAGAACCCGATCCAGAGGGTTCTACCACAGCTCAGAACCAAATGTGAAAGAATCTGAGGATCAGAGGATGAAAGGATAAGACAATCAGAGGATGAGAGCATGATGAAATTATGAGAGAATGAGAGGATGAGAGCATGAGAGGATGAGGGGATGAGAGGATGAGGGGATGAGAGGATGAGAGGATGAGGTGATGAGAGGATGAGGGGATGAGAGGATGAGAGGATGAGGGGATGAGAGGATGAGAGGATGAGGAAAAGAGCTCAGAACCAAATGTGAAAGAATCTGAGGATCAGAGGATGAAAGGATAAGACAATCAGAGGATGAGAGCATGATGAAATTATGAGAGAATGAGAGGATGAGAGCATGAGAGGATGAGGGGATGAGAGGATGAGGGGATGAGAGGATGAGGTGATGAGAGGATGAGGGGATGAGAGGATGAGAGGATGAGGGGATGAGAGGATGAGAGGATGAGGAAAAGAGCTCAGAACCAAATGTGAAAGAATCTGAGGATCAGAGGATGAAAGGATAAGACAATCAGAGGATGAGAGCATGATGAAATTATGAGAGAATGAGAGGATGAGAGCATGAGAGGATGAGGGGATGAGAGGATGAGGGGATGAGAGGATGAGAGGATGAGGGGATGAGAGGATGAGAGGATGAGGGGATGAGAGGATGAGGGGATGAGAGGATGAGGGGATGAAAGGATGAGGATAAGAGGATATGGGGATGAAAGGATGAGAGGATGAGGATAAGAGGATGAAGGGATGAGAGGATGAGAGGATGAGGGGTGAGAGGATGAGGGGATGAGTGGATGAGGGGATGAGAGGATGAGAGGATGGGAGGATGAGGGGATGAGAGGATGAGAGGATGAGGGGATGAGAGGATGAGGGGATGAGGGGATGAAAGGATGAGAGGATGAGGATAAGAGGATGAGGGGATGAGAGGATGAAAGGATGAGAGGATGAGGATAAGAGGATATGGGGATGAAAGGATGAGAGGATGAGGATAAGAGGATGAAGGGATGAGAGGATGAGAGGATGAGGGGTAAGAGGATGAGGGGATGAGGGGATGAGGGGATGAGAGGATGAGAGGATGGGAGGATGAGGGGATGAGAGGATGAGAGGATGAGAGGATGAGGGGATGAGAGGATGAGAGGATGAGTGGATGAGAGGATAAGAGGATGAGGAGATGAGAGGATGAGGGGATGAGAGGATGAGAGGATGAGAGGATGAGGGGGTGAGAGGATGAGGGGATGAGTGGATGAAAGGATGAGAGGATGAGGAAAAGAGCTCAGAACCAGATGTGAAAGAATCTGAGGATCAGAGGATGAAAGGATAAGACAATCAGAGGATGAGAGCATGATGAAATGATGAGAGAATGAGAGCATGAGAGGATGAGAGGATGAGGGGATGAAAGGATGAGGGGATGAGAGGATGAGAGGATGAGGGGATGAGAGGATGAGAGGATGAGGGGATGAGAGGATGAGGGGATGAGAGGATGAGGGGATGAAAGGATGAGAGGATGCGGATAAGAGGATGAGGGGATGAGGGGATGAAAGGATGAGAGGATGAGGATAAGAGGATGAGGGGATGAAAGGATGAGAGGATGAGGATAAGAGGATGAGAGGATGAGGGGGTGAGAGGATGAGGGGATGAGAGGATGAGAGGATGGGAGGATGAGGGGATGAGAGGATGAGGGGATGAGAGGATGAGGGGATGAGAGGATGAGGGGATGAGAGGATGAGAGGATGAGTGGATGAGAGGATGAGAGGATGAGGATAAGAGGATGAGAGGATGAGGGGATGAGAGGATGAGAGGATGAGGGGGTGAGAGGATGAGGGGATGAGTGGATGAGGAGATGAGAGGATGAGAGGATGGGAGGATGAGGGGATGAGAGGATGAGAGAATGAGGGGATGAGGGGATGAGAGGATGAGCGGATGAGGGGATGAGGATAAGAGGATGAGGGGATGAGAGGATGAGAGGATGAGGGGGTGAGAGGATGAGGGGATGAGTGGATGAGGGGATGAGAGGATGAGAGGATGGGAGGATGAGGGGATGAGAGGATGAGGGGATGAGAGGATGAGGGGTAGAGAGGATGAGGGGATGAAAGGATGAGAGGATGAGCAGATGAGGGGATGTGAGGATGAGAGGATGAGGGGATGAGGGGACGAGAGGATGAGAGGATGAGGGGATGAGAGGATGAGAGGATGAGGGGATGAGGGGATGAGAGGATGAGAGGATGAGGGGATGAGAGGATGAGGGGATGAGGGGATGAGGCTTGTCTCTCTAACAGCTGCTCTCTGTTCTCCTCTCAGATAACGTGTTGAGGGAGTGCCTTGCTAATGGGACGTGGGCGCTGAGGGGGAACTACTCCATGTGCAAGGCCATCCTGCATGAGGAGGTAAGGCCTCCACCGTGGCATCCCCAAACACAACAATAACAGCAACAACCACAACAACAACAACAACAACAACAACAACAACAACAACAACACCAACAACAGCAGCAGCAGCAGCGGCCTGCAGGCGGGCGGCGAGCGCGATGTTTAGTCACAGTAGATTTGTACTGGGGGTTTGGTTCCCCGGTCCTCCTGCTGACCGGTGCCGCTCCGGTCCGGTCCGGTCCAGTCGGGTCCGGTCAGGTCCGGTCGGGAAAATGAATGACCTCATCTGAAATACACTGACAGATTTATTTTGATAGGATAAGTAATTTGGTTTTCTTCCTGTGTTTTATGCTTTAAAAGGCTGATGATAAAATATATAGATACATAAATATATAGATATAAATATATAGATTCATTTCTTTTTAAATATATATATTTATAAATATATATACAGTATATATATGAATATATATATATACATATATATATATATATATATGTATATATACATATATAGATATATATATCTATATATGTATATAAAGATTTTAGACATGAATATGTGAAAGGTCTGAAGCTGCCAGTGAGGTGACCAGATGCAGAGACCCCCTCGTGGATCAGTGAGATGTGAGCTAACTTTATTAATTAATTTATTTATGTGGAACGAGACTCTTGGTTCTTCCCGGGGAGACGTTGGGTCTGAGGTCATCGATCGCCCCGAGCACGGAGACACGCCGCCAAGCTTCCATCCGCTCGGGGATTCTCTTTCCTTTTTATTTTACATTCCGTGAAATCAAATCACCAGGTGTGATTGAGGTCAAAATAAAATGAAAGGAGGGGGTAAAGAAAAATAAAAAATAAAAGTCCAGCCTGTATTGACCCGGATATTCAGAGAAGAGGAGCAGGGTCAGAGGTCGTAGCGAGTCTGGTCTCCTCTGAGGACTGTGAATCAGGCGTGTGTGTGTGTGTGTGTGTGTGTGTGTGACTCTCGTGGCCAACACATCCTCATACCTGAGCGAGTGGTGGGCGTGTCTTATCTCATGAGTGAGTCTCTCTGGGCCGCCCAATGCGTCCTTCTACCTATATGTGGGAGTTTTTTGCAACTCCCAGGACGGGAACAGTCACATGATGCGGGAGGAGGAGGAGGAGGAGGAGGAGGAGGAGGAGGAGGAGGAGGAGGAGGAGGAGGAGGAGGAGGAGGAGGAGGAGGAGGAGGAATCTAGTGTCATGACTAAAGGTATAAGATGTAGCTGCCAGCCGGGAGCAGCTCCGTCCTGCTGGGGGAGAACTGAAGCTGCATGTCGAGTGTGTGTGTGTGTGTGTGTGTGTGTGTGTGTGTGTGTGTGTGTGTGCACGATTAATGTCGGCCTATGCCCATATTAGGAATGTTAGGGATAAATATGACGTTAACTGACCGGTGAGTAATACAATAGAGTGCAAACATAGAAAAGAGAAATAATTAAACATCACACGAGTGTGTGTGTGTGTGTGTGTGTGTGTGTGTGTGTGTGTGTGTGTGTGTGTGTGTGTGTGTGTGTGTGTGTGTGTGTGTGTGTCTGGAATGAACGGGTTGAGCTCCTCTTAATCCTCTCGGCTCACTTCTCTTTGAGGGATTGTTTCCATCCAGATGGAGATGCAGCTCGTCATCACACTTTCTCAGGTGTCACTCTATGTATATATATATATATATATATATATATATATATATATATATATATATATATATATATATATATATGTATATATATAATATATATATATGTATATATATAGATATATAGATAAATATATATATTATATATATTATATATACATATTATATATATATAAATATCCAACTGTTTGAATGAAAATAATATATACATTTTTTTTGTATTCATTGAACCAGTGCCCCCAGTGTGTGTGTGTGTGTGTGTGTGTGTGTGTGTGTGTGTGTGTGTGTGTGTGTGTGTGTGTGTGTGTGTGTGTGTGTGTATTGACGGGGCCTTGTGAAGATACTGTTGTACAGTCTTGCATCGGAAGTGAATAACTTGGAGCAGTTTGTTCACCGTAGACTTTACAAAGAGTTAAATATCTGAGCTGCTGCAGAGAATTAAAGGAATGGGAGAACGTTGTTCGGGGGGGGGGGGGGGGGGGATTAAACATGTCCACGGTTAATCTGGGCGTAGACACCAGCAGGTTGCATAAATCCATACAGCACAGATTACTGTCGCTGCTGGGGGATCCGACCACAAGGGAGACGTGAGTCACCAGAGAGGAGGAGGAGAGGTCTGAGGGTCTGAGGGTCTGAGGGTCTGAGGGTCTGAGGGTCTGAAGGTCTGAGGGTCTGAGGGTCTGAGGGTCTGAGGGTCTGAGGGTCTGAAGGTCTGAAGGTCTGAGGGTCTGAGGGTCTGAAGGTCTGAAGGTCTGAGGGTCTGAGGGTCTGAGGGTCTGAGGGTCTGAGGGTCTGAAGGTCTGAAGGTCTGAGGGTCTGAAGGTCTGAGGGTCTGAGGGTCTGAAGGTCTGAAGGTCTGAAGGTCTGAGGGTCTGAGGTCTGAAGGTCTGAAGGTCTGAAGGTCTGAAGGTCTGAGGGTCTGAGGGGTCTAGGCTGCTGGGGTCATGAAGGAGAGACAACCTGAGACAGCAAGAGACTAAAGATGAGCACAAAGAGATTCAAAATGATCGAAAGAGACAGAACACCCCCAATACCTCCAACACCTCCACCCCAATACCCCCAATACCCCCAACACCTCCACCCCAATACCCCCAATACCTCCAACACCTCCACCCCAATACCCCCAATACCCCCAACACCTCCACCCCAATACCCCCAACCTCAACACCCCAACCCACTAATACCCCCCAACACTCCAATTTCAATACCCCAACACTCCAATACACTCCACCCCAATACCCCTAATACCTCCAACACCTCCAACCCCAACACCTAATACCTCCAACACCTCCACCCAATACCCCCATACCTCAACACTCCAACACCTCCACCCAATACCTCCCCAATCTCAATACTTCCACCACCCCAATACCTCACACCTCCACCTCCACCTAACACTCCAATACCTCCAATACCTCCAACCACTCCTAATACCCTAATCACCCCAACCTCCACCAACACTCAATACCCCAACACCTCCAATCTAATACCCCAATACCTCCAACACCTCCAACACCTCAACATACTCCACAATACCCCAACACCTCCAACACCTCCACCCCAATACCTCATACTACACCTCCAACACCTCCACCCTAATACCCACTCCACCCCAATACCTAATACCAACACTCCAATCCACCATAATCACCCAACACTCCACTAATACCCAACACCTACCCATACCAACATCCACTAAATCCAACACTCACCCCAATACCTCCAACACTCTCAACTCCACAACACCCCAATACCACCAACACCTCCAATTCAATACCTCCAATACCTCCAACACTACACCCAACCAATACCAACACCTCCACCCCAATACCCCCAATACCCCCAACACCTCCACCCCAATACCTCCAATACCTCCAACACCTCCAACACCTCCACCCCAATACACACCTCCAACACCTCCACCCTAATACCCCAACACCTCCACCCAACACTTCCCCAACACTCTAACCCAATGCCCCCAACACCTCCACCCCAATACCCCCAACACTTCCAACGCAATACCCCCAACACCTCCACCCAATACCTCCACCTCCACCAACACCAATACCACAACACCACCAATACCTCCACCAACCCCAACACCTCCAATACCACCCAACACCTCTACCAATACTCCAATACTCCAACACCACCTCCACACCAATACCTCCCAACCTCCAACACCTCCACCCCAATACCCAACCAATCCCCAACCCCAAACTCCAACACCTCCAACACCCACCCCAATACCCCCAACACCTCCACCCCAATACCCCAACACCTCCACCCTACCCAACACCTCCAACACCTCCAACCCCAACACCTCCAATACCAATACCCAACACCTCCACCCCAATACCTCCAATACCACCAATACCTCCAACACCTCCAACACCTCCACCCCAACACCCCAATACCACCAACACCTCCACCCCACTACCTCCAAAACCTCCAACACCTCCAACACCTCCACCCCAATACCCCCCAATACCCCAACACCTCACAATACCCCAATACCCCCAACACCTCCACCCCAATACCCAATACCTCCAATACCTCAACCTCCAACACCTCCAACACCAACACCCCAATACCACCAACACTCCAATACCTCCAATACCAACACTCCACCCAATACTCCATACTCCAACACTCCAACACCTCCAATACCCAATACCCCCAACACCTCCACCCCAATACCTCCACCTCCAATACCTCCACCCCAATACCTCCAACACCTCCACCCCAACATCCCCAATACCACCAACACCTCCAACACTCCACTAAATCTCAATACCCAATACCCCAACACCTCCACCCCAATGCCCTCCACTCCAATACCCCAACACCTCCACCCCAATACCTCCAATACCTCCACTCACCCCAATACTCAATACCTCCAATACCTCCAACACTCCACCCAACACCCAATACTCACCAATACCTCCACCCCTAATACCTCCAACACTCCACCCAATACCTCCATAATACCAACCTCCACCTCAATACCTCTAATACATCCAACACCTCCAACATACCCCCAATACCTCCACCCCAATACCTCCAACACCTCAACACCTCCAATACTCCACCTCACAACACACTCTAATACCATACCCAACACTCCACCATACACCCCCACACCTCCACCCAACCTCCAACACCTCCAACACCTCCACCCCAATACTCCACAACACTCCACCCTTAACACCCACCTCCAATACCTCCACACACTCAACACCTCCACCAACACCCCAATACCAACTACCCCAATACTTAACAACCTCCACCTCATCCCCCAACTTCCAACCCCAATACCACCAACACCTCCACCCAATACTCCATCTCCCACACCCCAACAACACCCACCTCCACCCCAAACCTCCAATACCACCTCCAACACTCACACTTCCACACCCCAATACTAAACACCTCCCACTCCATACCCAATCCTCCAACACCTCCACCCAATACCCCATAATACAACACTCCCACCCCAATACCCCCAACACCTCCACCCCAATGCCTCCAAACACACTCCAACACCTCCACCCCAATCCCCCAATACCCCAACACCTCCACCCAATACCTCCAACACCCCAATGCCTCCACCTCCAATACAACAATACCAATGCCCCAACACCTCCACCCCAATGCCCCCAACACCTCCACCCAATACTCACTCCAACACCTCCACCTCCACTCCAATCCACCACCCTAAACACCTCCACCCCAATACCTCCAACACCTCCACACCTACCCAACCCCAATACCCCAACACCTCCACCCAATACCTCCAACACTCCAACACCTCCAATTCCCAACACTCCATACCACCAACACCTCCACCCAATACTCCAATACATCCAACACCTCCAACACCTCCACCCCAATACCTCCACCCCCAATACCCCAACACCTCCACCCAATAACCTCCAACACCTCCAACACCTCCAACTCCAACACCTCCACCCCAACTCCAACACCTCCAACACCTCCACCCCAATACACCTAATCCACCCAACACCTCCACCAATACCCCAATACCTCCACCCAATACCTCCACCAATACCTCCACCCCAACCCCCAATACCCCAACACCTCCACCCCAATACACCCAATACCATCAACACCTCACCTCCAACCCTAATACACACCTCCACAACACCTCCAATCCACCAACACTCCAATGCACCAACACCCCATAATACCAACACCTCAACCTCCACAACACTTATAATACTCACCTATCACCTAATATACCCAACACCTCCAACACCTCCAATACACTTCACCTCCACCTCCACACCCCAATACCAACACTCACCAACACCTCCACCCCAATACCTCCAATACACAACACCTCCATACCCATACCTCCAATACCTAACACCTCCACCCCAATACTCCACCAATCCAACACCTCACTCCAATACTCTAACACTAATACCACCCTCTAACACCTCCAATACCCAATACTCCTACCTCCACCCCAATACCCCAACACCTCACCAATACCTCTAATACCCCAATACCTCCATACACCTCAACACTCCACCCAATCTAATACTCCCACCTCCAATACCACCCCAACACCTCCACCCCAATCTCCAATACCTCCAATACCTCACTCCACCCCAACCTAATACCTCCAACACCTCCACCAATACCTCATACCACCAACACCTCCACCCCAATACCTCCAATACCTCCAACACCTCCAACACCTCCACCCCAACACCCCCAATACCACCAACACCTCCACCCCAATCCCTCCAACACCTCCAACACCTCCAACACCTCCAACACCCCCAATACCCCCAACACCTCCACCCCAATACCTCCAATACCTACACCTCCACCTCAACACCCCCAATCCCACCAACACCTCCACCCCAATACCTCCAATACCTCCAACACCTCCAACACCTCCACCCCAATACCTCCAATACCTCCAACACCTCCACCCCAATACCTCCAACACCTCCAACACCTCCACCCCAATACCTTCAATACCTCCAACACCTCCACCCCAATACCCCAACACCTCCACCCCAATACCTCCAACACCTACACCCCAATAACTCCAATACCTCCAACACCTCCAACACCTCCACCCCAATACCTCCAACACCTCCAACACTTCCACCCCAATACCTCCAATACCCCCAACACCTCCACCGAATACCTCCAATACCTCCACCCCAATACCCCAATACCTCCACCGAATACCTCCAATACCTCCAACACCTCCACCCCAATACCTCCAACACCTCCAACACCTCCACCCCAATACCTCCAACACCTCCAACACTTCCACCCCAATACTGGGACTCCGCCCACTCCTCCACTTGGGAGGTCTCCAAACTCTCCATCGTGGAATATGCCTAAATATGAACTATTGATAAACTCTGTCAGATTCCTTGAATGTATTTTAACTCTAAATCTGTCCTTCTGTACACATGACATCTATTGTTCTGTCTATCCTGGAGAGGGATCCTCCTCTGTTCTCTCCTGAAGGTTTCTTCCCTTTTTTCCCCCTGAAGGGTTATTTGGGAGTTTTTCCTGGTCCGATGTGAGGTTTTGGGTCAGGGATGTCTATGTGTACAGATTGTAAAGCACTCTGAGACAAATTTGTAATTTGTGAAACTGGGCTATACAAATAAACTGAATTGAATTGAATTGAATACCTCCAATACCCCCAACACCTCCACCGAATACCTCCAATACCTCCACCCTAATACCCCAAATACCTCCAACACCGCCAACACCTCCACCCCAATACCTCCAATACCCCCAACACCTCCACCGAATACCTCCAATACCTCCAACACCTCCAACACCTCCACCCCAATACCTCCAACACCTCCACCCCAATACCTCCAACACCTCCAACACCTCCACCCCAATACCTCCAATACCTCCAACACCTCCAACACCTCCACCCCAATACCTCCAATACCCCCAACACCTCCACCCCAATACCTCCAATACCTCCAACACCTCCACCCCAATACCTCCAATACCCCCAACACCTCCACCCCAATACCTCCAATACCTCCAACACCTCCAACACCTCCACCCCAATACCTCCAATACCTCCAACACCCCCAACACCTCCACCCCAATACCTCCAATACCTCCAACACCTCCAACACCTCCACCCCAATACCTCCAACACCTCCAACACTTCCACCCCAATACCTCCAATACCCCCAACACCTCCACCGAATACCTACAATACCTCCACCCCAATACCCCAAATACCTCCAACACCGCCAACACCTCCACCCCAATACCTCCAATACCTTCACCACCTCCAACACCTCCACCCCAATACCTTCAACACCTCCACCACAATACCTCCAATACCTCCAACACCTCCACCCCAATACCCCCAATACCTTCACCACCTCCACCCCAATACCTCCAATACCTCTTACACCTCCACCTCAATACCCCCAATACCCCCAATACCTCCACCCCCTCCACTTCCTCCTGTTCTGTCCATCAGGACACGGTGAGCTGTGCTCGAGGGGCATTCGTAGTATTGGTATTATTTAATATTTGTATATTATATTGTATGAATTCAAAATGACAGAAGGACTCTCAGGAGAGGGAGAAGAATGAGAGATAGAAGGAGAGATAGAAGGAGAAGGAGAGAATACAAGCGGGTCCAGTCTCTGGAGTCTAACCCTGAGGACTCATCCCTCGTTTCCTCCTCTCCCCGCAGAAGAAAGGCAAGATGCACTACCAGATGGCCGTGGTCATCAACTACCTGGGCCACTGCATCTCCATGGTGGCGCTGCTCGTGGCCTTCTTCCTGTTCCTGTGTCTCAGGTGAGCGCTGCTCGTGGCCTTCTTCCTGTTCCTGTGTCTCAGGTGAGCGCTGCTCGTGGCCTTCTTCCTGTTCCTGTGTCTCAGGTGAGCGCTGCTCGTGGCCTTCTTCCTGTTCCTGTGTCTCAGGTGAGCACTGGACGTTTGATGCCGAGGTCTCAGATCGCCTCTCATTCAAATCCTGTTTGGTCACGGCACTAAAAGACCCTCCCGTGCTCAATCCCCTTCAGATGAAAAGGGGTTTAGAAGCCCCGCAAGAACTAGGACACCCCCCCCCCTCTAGCCCCCCTCCCCAACAAATGGAATAATGAACTCATCTCTTGGAGTCTTGCAGCCTGCTGGGACGACCGGCGGAGGTGGAGTGTCTCTCTCTGACCAACCGAAACAAACCGAGTGTTAAAGACAGAAAAAGGTCTTAGCGCCCCGCGATCGATCCACCAGACACCCCCCCCTCCCTCCCTCCCCCCCCCTCCCCCTCCTCCCACCAGGTGGGTGAGAAAAGCTTGAAAGGCCACAGAGAGAGATAATAAAGAGAAGCTCTGCAGGACGGCGTCTATGCACAGCACGGGTTGGGGGATGTGTGTGTGTGTGTGTGTGTGTGTGTGTGTGTATGTGTATGTATAAGGGGGGGGGGGGTGAGGGGATTGGCATTTATTACTCACCTTCTTCACTTTTTAATGAGATCCAGAAGCATTTAAAGGGAAGGTTGACTCTGCTAGTGGGATGGAGAGAGGCTGACACTCCTGCTCAGTGCAGTGGAACTGGAGAGGGGGGGGGGGTGTATATTGTTTTATATATATATATATATATATATATATATATATATATATATATATATATATATATATATATATTTTTATATATATTTATATATATTTATATGTATTGTTATATTGTTATATAAACTTTATAACAATATATATATATATATATATATATATATATATATATATATATATTGTTATAAAGTTTATGTTCATTGTGTGTGGCTGTGAAGGAGGCAGTGCCATCCATTGGTTCTGCTTTCTGTGGAACCGACTCTGGGGTTCTACTTCCTGTGCGTGTCTCACATTTACATGACGTGACATACTTTACTACGTGTTCATCGTTCATGTGGTTCACGAGTCTCAGCTGCCAGATGTGCACCACTGGGCTTCAGCTGCACTAATATATATTCATATAATTCATATACAGTGCAGCGGGTGTTTACATCACATCTATTTAACTTCTTTAATGTCTGACTTTGTGTTTCCTTCATTTCATTACAATTATTTATCGTCTTTCCGAGTTTCCTCTCTGGGATATAAATACGTTATAATAGAATATAGGAAGTGACAATAAAGCAGAAATATTCACATTTGTGTTATCCGTTGACGTGAGAACAAATGTTTCATGTATTATTTATGTATCTGCAGGAGAGTTTCCTCTTAATTATTACCCAGCATGCCGGGCTGACCCCGCCTGCAGGAAGTGAGGTCACACGTCGTAATGAATACGACTGATAATGATAACAATAATAATAATAATAATAATAATAATAGTAATAATAATAATAATAAAAATGCTTCCGGCGTGACATCCGCTGCCTTTGGAGGCCGGATGGCGAGATAGCGGGAGGAGAATCAGCTGCGCGATGTAAACATGTAACTCATCTCATAACCTCCAGGCTGCTTTCCTCACACACATTTATAATCAGTACCGCTGCTAGCCATGTTGGTGCCCTACGCATAACTCCTTCATGATGCCCCCTCTGAGATAGGAAAGTGACCCACGGCGAGCGGGGAGGGGGGGGAGGGGGGGGGTGCTGGTGAGAATGTGTGCTCACCTGTGCTAAACGCGGATGTGTCCGCGCGCGCAGCACGGAGCGTTATGGGAGCGGCGGCGCTGTTTATAATGACATAAAACCCGCAGACACCAGAAGGGAAAGATGAACCTTTGATGGCGCGTTACCCGGTGACCGCCTTAGTCGGTACCACATTATCCCGTGACCACATTATCCGGTGACCGCGTTAGCAGGTGACCGCCTTAGCTGGTGACCGCGTTAGCCGGTGATCGCGTTAGCCGGTGACCGCCTTAGCAGGTGACCGCCTTAGCAGGTGACCGCCTTAGCCAGTGACCACGTTAGACGGTGACTGCCTTAGCAGGTGACCGCCTTAGCTGGTGACCGCGTTAGCCGGTGATCGCGTTAGCCGGTGACCGCCTTAGCAGGTGACCGCCTTAGCAGGTGACCGCCTTAGCCGGTGACCGCGTTAGCCGGTGACCGCCTTAGCCGGTGACCGCCTTAGCCGGTGACCACGTTAGACGGTGACCACGTTAGCCAGTGACCACGTTAGACGGTGACTGCCTTAGCAGGTGACCGCCTTAGCTGGTGACCGCGTTAGCCGGTGATCGCGTTAGCCGGTGACCGCGCTCGGCCCCAGCGTCGCTTCTATTTTCAAACGCTCTCTCCGAGGCAGATTTCTTAATTGTGTCCCGAGGTTGACTTATTTGCAGCATAAAAAAAAATAAAACAAACACGCAACACAACATCAGAGAGAGCCTCCTTCATGTCGCGTTAGCGGATGGAAACGCTACTCCGAGGCTACGGCGCCTCGTTATCCACATTCGTCAACAGATATTACTTTAAGGGATGTCTCGATGTCTTTGTCTCAAATGCCCTGGAAGAGCTTTTTAATTCATGTATTCCACCAGTCTGAGGGTACGAAGCTCGAGCCAGCTTAGCTTAGCTTAGTATAGCTCAGCTTAGCTTAGTATAGCTTAGCTTAGCTTAGTGTAGCTTAGCTTAGCTTAGTGTAGCTTAGCTTAGCTTAGCCTGACTCTGTACAAATACATATACAAACAGCTCTTAAGCTCATTGATACACATACTCTCAACAGATATGTATTGTTCATGTGGTTGTACGTGCTAGGCTAGCTGGTGTCATGCTAAGCTAAGCTAATCCATCATAATTATCTTTCCCTGAAATGTTAAATAATTATTTGAACTCCAGTCAGTTTGGTTTCATTTCAATGAAAGTTTCTTTAATTAAGTTGAAGATATCTAGGAAGCCGTCTTGTTTACGGACTATTCCCCCGCGCTCGTCTCACAGGAGCATCCGCTGCCTGAGGAACATCATCCACTGGAACCTCATCACCGCCTTCATCCTGAGGAACGCCACCTGGTTCATCGTGCAGATGACCATGAGCCCCGAGGTGCACGAGAGCAACGTGGTGCGTCTTCACTTACTCACAACCCGGGAGCTTCACGTGCACGTTCACTTCTTTTTGTTTTTGAGCACAAACATTTTCCTCTGTTTACTTTTTCTTTGTTATTAAGAACTTCAACTTTTGACATTACTGAAGAAAACATGTTTTTAAAATGAAGTAGAAATGTGTCTTCATGCAAAGCTAATGGCCGCTGGCTTTAGCGTAGCTCGTGGCTTTAGCGTAGCTCGTAGCTTTAGGGTAGCTCGTAGCTTTAGCATAGCTTTAGCGTAGCTCGTAGCTTTAGCGTAGCTCGTAGATCGAGTTCCCAATCGAACCCTCTGCACATTTTGACTTGATGATAAGATTAATTGATCTCTGATTGTTAATAGGAAGCTAGACCCATGAGTCGGCTAGGTTAGCTTAGCATAAAGACATAAAAACACATCTATCTCTAAAGCTCAATAATTAGCTTCATTATATTATGTTGTGTGTCGTTAGATTAATGAACACAAACATGTTTAAAATGATCAAAATGTTGTTTTTATAAGGGACAGTCGTTATGCTAAGCTACGCTACGTTTTTGAGCCGAAACATGTTCCTTTTTTTAACTTTTCTTTATAATTAAGAACTTGAACTTTTGACGACAAAACTGTTTTACGTTGAATCCCTCTAAGCATTATTTCAGTGATTTACAGGGTTTTAGGACCTTATTAACATAACAATATCATTAGTGAAAGAACTGTTTGCTCTTTCCACAACATGTATTCTCACTTTAATTAGTTTAAGAGTTAAAGAGTTTGAGTAATTACTCCTCAGTGGTGCGTTCAAGGATGGTCCAGAGGTTCAACTAATGTTCTGTTCTGTTAAGAAGAAGAGCTCAAACAATAAACTACGTCTCGATGAAATTCTGAAAATACGTTTTTAAAATATCGCATCGTACGCTTTAGAACGCGCCTGGCGGTGAGACGGCATGTTGTTGACGTTACTTCTGATGTCCCGTAGATCTGGTGCCGCCTCGTCACCGCCTCCTTCAACTACTTCCACTCCACCAACTTCTTCTGGATGTTCGGCGAGGGCTGCTACCTGCACACGGCCATCGTGCTCACCTACTCCACCGACAAGCTGCGCAAGTGGATGTTCATCTGCATCGGCTGGTGTGAGTGAACACGGCGATGAGGCGCTCTGGAGAAAACCACCGGGAAACACGGGAAACGTGGGCAAGATGGCCACCTTTCCTCTCTTTA
Source organism: Liparis tanakae (assembly GCA_036178185.1). Taxonomy (NCBI): domain Eukaryota; kingdom Metazoa; phylum Chordata; class Actinopteri; order Perciformes; family Liparidae; genus Liparis; species Liparis tanakae. The sequence goes on along the minus strand of CM070105.1, from coordinate 1,062,128 downwards.
TAGTTAAAAAGAGTGCGCCTGCCCACCGGAGGTCGACTATGACTCGTATAGTGATTCAATCCGTACAGAAACACAAATGGAAAATGGAAAAGAAAAGTTTTTGCTCTGCTGTATTTATGCTAAGCTAGCTTAGCTCGTAGCTTCAAGACATGAGAGTCGGATCAAATTCCCAAATCCCTGCAAGTTACGTGTCCTCATAACTTCTGACTTGATGCTGTTGATTGATCTCCGGGATGCGGCTGGATTAGCTTAGCATAAAGACAAACACATCTACCGCTAAAGCTCAATAACTATCTTCATCATGCTGCGTGTTGTTAGACAACGAACACAAACAGACGTGCAAAAAGATCAACGTGTTGTTTCTATGGGGGCGTTATGCTTCCTGTCTTATGCTAAGCTAAACTAAGCTAAGCTAAGCTGAAATCACAGACATGATCGATTTTATCATCAAACTCTCGGCAAGAAAAGCAAAGATTTTAATCATGTATACTTTATTGATCCCACAATGGGGAAATTTGTGTCTGCATTTGACCCATCCTTCGTTAGGAAGGAGCAGTGGGCTGCAGTGAAGCACCGCACCCGGGGAGCAGCTGGGGGGGTTCAGTGCCTTGCTCAATGACACTTCGGGCTGCAACTAATGGGGAGAGCGGGGATCGAACCAGCTACCTTGCGGTTACGGGACAACCACTCTCCCCACTGAGCTAAACCCACCCCAATCTTTCCTTAAAATGTGGAAATGTTGGCGTTTTAACTCAATATAAAAATAATAGTTTATAAATATATTATATAAATCCAGCGGAGCTGATCCAGACGCGTTGGCGTGACGTTCACTGACACCCCGTTTCACACTGTCAGACTGATATGCTGCTGAGATGCAGTGCATTGTGCAATCTGGATTACATTTACACCCGGGCCGTGAAGGGGGGTGTGGTGGGGGGGCTTTAGAGGGGGAGGGGTTGGGCGTGAAAATATAAATAAGATAAACTCCTATTTGCTTCGCTTTACGACAACAGGAGCAGACGCACTAGAGCAGAGGGGTCGAGAGGAGACCGGAAACAACAACACTAACGACATCTCACGAGTAATGAGGGGGGCGGGGGGGGGGGTGACAGCGTGCAGCTAATTTGACGTGGCGGCTGGCGAGGTCTTCGTGGTTGAGTCACGCATTTATATATAAATATATATATAAATATTTAAGTCGGTCCACCAGACGATGGCTGCGTTACCTTTTCATTTAATTACAGCGAAAAGTGTTCAGATGCCATCAGGGGGTCGAATCTGAGGACAACAACAACACGTTGTGACAGCTTAGCAGAAATAAGACGAAAAAAACCAAAGGCTCTCTCTCTCCACACTGAGGGCGTGAAATCCTCACAAGGGGATATTTAGTGATCTGAAAAGCAGGGAAAAGATGAAAGAATACTCTAATAATCTTTCAATTGTGTGTGTGTGTGTCTGCATGTGTGTATGTGTGTGTGTGTGTGTGTGCGTGCGTGTGTGTGTGTGTGTGTGCGTGTGTGTGTGTGTGTGCGTGTGTGCGTGTGTGTGGTGTGTGTGTGTGTGTGTGTCCTCACAGGTATACCGTTCCCTATCATCGTGGCGTGGGCGATCGGGAAGCTGTACTACGACAATGAGAAGTAAGCCAAGCACCCAGTAGAACCGCGTCGCATTCAGGAGCCTGTTAATAACCTCCGAAAATCACAGTAGCATTGCGCAACATTGCTCATTACAGGTGGTCCTGTTTCCCCTTTAAGAGCGGGGGAGCTCTGTGATGGCAGAGCGGCCTCCCTCTCCACAGGAGGGAGGCTGTGACCCTCTGAAGCACTAAAGTCACTCAATGACACAAACAAGCCGAGTCCGGAGTCTCTGAAGAGAACCGGCTCCGGTTCCCCGTCAGAGGAACTCTAAATATAGAGTTCCCTGTCGCGGGTATCGATCGGGCAGCACATTGCTGCGTCCACTCGGCCAGCGCCGAGCTCCTCCATCAACACGACAGCAGGCCGGACCGCTGCTCCTCTTTCTGACCATGCGGATGCATCCGCCGCTGAAAGTAGTCCCCGACCCGGACCTGTTTTCTGTGTTTTTGATATAAATCTACAGCGAGCAGCTGCCTTCAGGGACTGAGACGCTTTTCAGATTTGTGTGACCTCGTTATTAAAGATGTTTTTTTGTTGCTCTTCAGGGCTGACGAGCTTTACATCGTGTTTTATATCAGATGTATTCACATTTCGGACTCAAAATGTATTTATTTGTATATGTATGTATGTATTTTCTATGTACATTACTGACTCAAAATAATCTATTGTAAAAATATTTTATTTTATTTTATTTTTCTTTATTCAAATCTTTTTTTAAATATATTTATATATATATATATATATATTATTTCTTAATCATATATATATATTTTCATGTTTGTTTAAATATTATTTGAAATAATCTCATAAAACCGACAGAAACCATTTAAATGTTTTTTCTAAATTATATATTTATTGTTATTTATGTATTTTTAATTTATTTTTTAACACGATAATATTTTTTCGAAATTATCTCAGAAGATTGACAGAATTAATTTTTTTAAACATCATTTTCATGACTCCAAATAATCTATAATAAAATTTTATTTTTAAATATTTTTAATTTATTACACTTTTTTAATGTTTATATAATAATGATAATAATATTTCATATGGGTGAATTACTGGCTGTAAAGACACTTTGCGTTGCAGGTGCTGGTTCGGCAAGCGAGCCGGGGTCTACACGGACTACATCTACCAGGGCCCCATGATCCTGGTCCTCGTGGTGAGGTTCTTCTTATGGTCCTGGTCCAAGAAGCTCACGTCTTCTCCTCCCCCTGAAGCTCACGCCTCCTCCTCCCCCTGAAGCTCACGTCTCCTCCTCCCCCTGAAGCTCACATCTCCTCCTCCTCTCTGCATCTTCCACCGCTCACAGATATCAGATTCTCTTTTTAAGCTTTTTTTATCTGCTCCCCGAGTCCCGAGTCCCGGGGACATGCGCGGTGTCTCCTGTCAGGAGTTTGTGGTCGTGACCTTTCAGGCGGTAAAGGTTGGCGCCGTGCTGCCGCCAAGGATGAACAGGATGTTATCAAACACTGAGGAACCGGGCCAAGGTCAATAAGGTTCCATCAAGGTCAATGAGGTTGACTCGCCCCGCCCCCTTTATAAGTAAAAGTGTTGACATCACCATGAACACGTCACAAGTCTGAGGGAGAGAAGGAAGGCGTCAGGGTTTATGAAAGGAGGGAGATGTAAAACCTCATGGTTCACACATTCTCTTTTCATGTCTTAAAGGAGCATTAACACAACCACTTTAGTCCACAGGGGGCGCCAGAACCAACACTACCACTTTAGTCCACAGGGGGCGCCAGAACCAACACTACCACTTTAGTCCACTGGGGGCGCCAGAACCAACACTACCACTTTAGTCCACAGGGGGCGCCAGAACCAACACTACCACTTTAGTCCACAGGGGGCGCCAGAACCAACACTACCACTTTAGTCCACAGGGGGCGCCACAACCAACACTACCACTTTAGTCCACAGGGGGCGCCAGAACCACTTTATATATTTATGAAACGTGACAGTGTCCTCCGTTATTAAACCTCTCTCTCTCCCTTTATCTCTCTCCCTCCACCCCCCCCCCCCTCTCTCTCTCAGATCAACTTCATATTCCTCTTCAACATCGTGAGGATCCTGATGACGAAGCTGCGAGCCTCGACCACTTCGGAGACGATGCAGTACAGGTACGCACGCTTCCTCGTTGCCGCGTTGTGATTGGTCCGTGGGTGCGCCCGCCCCCTGAGCCCGGCTGTCTGGCCACCTGCAGGAAGGCGGTGAAGGCCACTCTGGTGCTGCTGCCCCTCCTGGGAATCACATACATGCTGTTCTTCGTCAACCCGGGCGAGGACGAGATCTCTCAGGTCGTCTTCATCTACTTCAACTCCTTCCTGGAGTCCTTCCAGGTACCGTGCTCTGCGATGTTCTCCCGAACACCAGGGGGCGCCAGAGCCAGACGCAGATCGTAGTTATCAACTCGTAACTCTTGTTCAGCGCTAACTTTATACGAGTCAAGAAACAACGTCTTCCACATCCTGTAAACTTGTTTTGGGTTTTGGCTGCAAAATATTTCCTCAAATGTAGATTTTTCTTTAAGACTTTAAGATTTCGAAAAGCATCAATAAAAGTTACAATAAAAAGTTACAATTAATAGTTACAATAAAAAAGTCGGAATTAAAAGTGATCCTCCTCCTTCTTCTCCTTCTCCTCTCCTCCTCCTCCTCCTCCTCCTCCTCCTCCTCCTCCTCCTCACAGGGCTTCTTTGTGTCCGTGTTCTACTGCTTCCTGAACAGTGAGGTGAGCACATCGTCTTCAGGGTAATAATGCATGGAAAGCTTTAATGTGTTGTTGTTGTTGTTGTTGTTGTTGTAATAGTTTTCTCCCTACAACACATGTTACCCCGTTCCTCATGAATAGACATCTTGTCTTTCTTCGGGTGGCGTCATGGTAACTTAGCAGCGTGGGGAAGGGGGCGGGGCTCTTTCTTTTTCTGATGAATTGAGACGTCAAACATAAAAGTGTTTGAGTCACTGTTTGGTGTTCTGACCCGTCTGAGGGTTCTGACCCCTCTGAGGGTTCTGACCCATCTAAGAATTCTGACCTGTCTGAGGGTTCTGACCCTCTGAGGGTTCTGACCCGTCTGTGGGTTCTGACCCTCTGAGGGTTCTGACCCGCTCCATCCTTCTGACGGGCTGCTCCTCTTTCCACTGCACAGGTCCGGTCCGCCACCAGGAAGCGGTTCCACCGCTGGCAGGAGCAGCACTCCATCCAGGTCCGGATGACCCAGGCCATGTCCATGCACACCTCGCCTTCACGGGTCAGCTTCCACAGCATCAAGCAGTCCACCTCGATATGAGGGGCGTGGCAGCGCTGGATAAGCCCCGCCCCCACACCACCTCCCCTGCCACATGACTGGAGCACACTGAAACCTGAGAGAGAGAGAGCCAGAGAGAGAGAGAGAGAGGCTGCATCAGCCTCCTAAACCTCAGGAGGACGTGAGGAAGGACACTGCAGACTTCAGGAGACGAGAGGTCAGTGGACAAGGGAGTGACTCTGTGTGGATGTACAGCACTCCGTGTGGTTTAATGTCGTATTGACGCGTCGCCGGACGCCACTGACCAGGACGCCGACACCAGCGGATAACTTATCTTTCTGTTTTTCTGTTAACGTGTTCTGGATATCGTGTTTGTTCTTTTCGATGTTGTTCTGCTTCTCATTCCATCATTTTCTACCTGAAGAGTTTGGTTTCCAAGACAAGATAATACACTGTGAATAAGAAATGAGCATAAAGACTGGAATCAGGGGGGACAGTTAGCTTAGCATAAGGACTGGAAGCAGAAGGGACAGTTAGCTAAGCATAAAAACTGGAAGCACGGGGGGTAGTTAGCATAGCTTAGCATAAAGACTGGAACCAGTGAGGCCAGTTAGCTTACCAAAAAGACTGGAAGCATGGGGGACAGTTAGCTTAGCTTAGCATTAAGACTGGAATCAGATTGGGCAGTTAACTTATATTAGCCAAAAGACTGGACGTAAGGGGGGAGTTAGCTTAGCTTAGCATAGAGACTGAAACGAGGGTGACAGGTGACAGTTGGCTTAGCTTACCATAAAGATTGAATCAGATGAGACAGTTAGCTTAGCCTAGCTTAGCATAATACAGGGACAGTTAGCTAAGCATAAAGACTGGAAGCAGGGGGAAAGTTAGCTTAGCTTAGCATAAAAACTGAAAGCTTGACAGACGTTTACACACAAACATACAAAGAGCTCATGAAAGGATGTTTTCTTTTGGGTTAACCGTGTAACTCTATATTTAATACACCCCCTGACGATGCTTTTACTGCATGGGGTATTTTAATGTTATGATTCCTGTGAGCGTCGCTCTGGAACCGGGCCCACGGGATCTTCGTGTTTCTTTTGGACCAGAACTCTTCATCTCAAGAGGCGTCTTGTTGCCTGTCTACGGTTTATTGAGCCGACCGGAGGTCAGTCTCCATCCGCTGCCATGTGGGCGGGGCTAGCAGTAACTGTCTCTTGATTTATTGTATAGAAATATTTATATATAGAAATATAGAAGCGGGGGAGGGTCAAAGTCACAAATATGAACCAAAAACACACAAACCACACACTGTGAATCATATCGGCACATTAATCCACGTGATCCACATTCCTACTGAGCCAGTCTGCCTAGCAACAGCTTGATTTACTGGTGTTTATGTCAAATTGTATATGAACCTCTTTTTATCGCCCTGAAATCATTTTATTTTCATCCCTTTCAAGTGGTGTGTGTGTGACGCGGCGTCGGGCCGGAGGAGAGGGGTCGCACCTGTCTCATGGATATGGGGGAAACCTGAATTTAATCAAAGAGAGTACATTTGAAGAATCAAACTTGAATGTTCTCTGAGATTAAAGTGGAGAATAATAAAATAATCCCTGAGATTGTGACGGTGTGAATTTGCAAGACAACAGTTGAGAACCTGTCTGAGATTGAGCGAAAGATTTGTAGATAAAGATCTCAAATGTACAGAGAAAAAGAAAAGAAAAAAAATCAGGTTTTCTTAATCCCGAATCCTAAATATTTAGTTTATCAAATCAAACTTTGATTTAAGGACACACCTTTGACCTGTGAGATTGATTCAGAAGAAAACAACATTCATTGAGACCCACAATGCAACGGGAGCATGACGGACACATTGCGCGCCGCATTTTAAAAGTGTAACTTAAATCTCAGAGAATGTCCAGTTTTTTTTGTCATCTGAGAATATTAAACTTTTATTTTCTTGTAGATTTGTGATTTTTCTTTCCTCGTTCGTTTCCCACGAGAACCTCAGATAATATCCAAATATGTTTTGTTGCGTAATCCAACGGTTGAAATCTTGTAATCTCGTAATATTAGCCCCTCCCCCACGATGTACTTTAAACCATGTTCTCCCCACAAAGGACCACCACGCCGCCATGTGGCGACACGTTGACATGACGGACAGGTGTCTCTGAGGCTCGTCACCTGAGCAGCGTCGTGATTGGACGGTTCCTTCTGCTGGAATTAAAGAAATTAATTGTCTTGCATCACATCAAGAAAGAAAAGTTGATAATGAAGAAAAAGAGTCTGATCGGCGAAAAGCCTCCACGACTCATGTGAACTCACAACAGTATTTATTATTTATTTTCAATATTGTTATTTTCATACTTGAATAAAGATGTGAAGAGAAGATAAAGCGTGTTGCATTTGACTGAATGGAGACATGTGTTTTCTTATTTATAGTGCGCCGCTGTGTATTATGGGATGCCCTCTTCAGAGGCTCCGCGCCGCGGCTTGTCTCCCGGTCCCGCGGAAAAAAACAAGCGACAACAATAGATCCATCTTGAGTGCCGTGTGATGCGTTCAGGCCCCGCCCGACTCGGAGGGAGCGGCTCGGATCAGAAGTTCTCCAGAACTCTGCTTTCAATCAGGGGCGTCAGCGAGGAGCGGAGGAGCGGAACCAGAGACCTGTGTGTTTACTCTTTAGACATTAACTCCGTCTCACGGAACGTTGATTCCACAAACAGTTAGGTTTAACTTAGGTTAGGTTTAGTGAACAAACCCAGCAGTTAGGTTTAGTAAACAAACCCAACAGTAAGGTTTAGTAAACAAACCCAACAGTTAGGTTTAACTTAGGTTAAGTTTAGTGAACAAACCCAACAGTAAGGTTTAGTAAACAAACCCAACAGTTAGGTTTAGTGAACAAACCCAACAGTTAGGTTTAGTAAACAAACCCAACAGTTAGGTTTAGTAAACAAACCCAACAGTTGAGTTTAGTAAATAACAACAACAGTCTCCATGTTGACTGTCTGGTTGGTTCAATCCTTCTGGCTAAGTTGCTAAGCAACGAACATCTGTCGTCGGTGTAACGAGATCATGGAGAAAGGTTTCCTGAAGACTCTTCTGGACTTCCTTCAGAAGCGTGTTGAAAGGAACAGCCAAAGGTGACGTGTGCAGAGCTCAGGGATCCACCACCGGCTCAGCCAATCAAAAGCAGAGGAGGCTGAGGCTGAATATTCAAGATGTCCGACCGCGTGAAGTCACTTGAGCTTAATTACTGTGGAGCTGAAGGAGCTTCTGTACGTTAGACGCCTAAATAATGAAGTGAACCTTCAGTATAGAACATGTATTACCATTACTTCTTCTACTTCTCCTCAGTATGAGGCGTCTTTAATCCGTGTGGTCACTTTAATGCATTGGGGGGGGGGGGGGGGATACAGAAATGGCGTGTTGCTTTCCAGAGGGTCACGACACAAGAACACGCCATGAGACGTGAACGGACATGCACATCCTTACAGAGACCTGCAGAGGGGGAACCGGTCCGGTTCTCCCCCGGACTCATCGGAACCCTCTGGGTTCCTGGTTTGTGAGTCTGGAGGAGTTTGTCTCGCTGCTGAAAGAGTTCTTCAAAGAACCGAGAAAGGTGTCTCAAAGAACGTCCAAAAAATGATTCTTTAAGGCACCATTTATGGTTCCACTAAGAACCTTTCCAACCAGCAGCTATTGATACATTTAGTTACTTCACGGATTCACATTATTCATTCAGAATATAAATCAACCGTTAAATGACTTACTGCAGATTAAACTACTCAGCACTATGTAAAGTAATTCAGATTAGTTCCACCTTCAGCACATGAATGCTTCACTAAATATAATCCCATAATATATCTTATTCTGCATAACGATACGATGAGCAGGTCCCCGGAGGAAGCTCTGCTGGAGCTTCAATATTCATGAGCACGTTTCAGAACTCACATGTAAACAATAGAGCTCTGGTTCCTCCACTGGGACCAGTACCGGCTCTTCCTCTGGAGGACTAGTGAGAACCGTCACTGTTGTGGTCCGGACCCAGGTTCCTTACTGCAGTAAAAGTACTAAATACTGCCTTAAAAGTAGAAGATACCACATAAAAATACAAAATACTGCATCATAATACTAAATACCGCAGTAAAAGTGCTCGATACTGCAGTACAATACTAAATGCTGCAGTAAAATACTAAATACTGCAGTAAAAGTGCTTAATACTGCAGTAAAATACTAAATTCTGCAATGAAATGTCAAATTAAAGTATTCAAATTTGTTTCGTAGTATTCATGATGTATATTGATAGATATTATATTACGAAATCATAACTATTCAAACATTTATGTGTTCGTCATTTTTAAACTCACTTTATTTACCTTATATAATTCCTTTATTTATTTACCTTGTATATGTATCTTATGTATTTACCTTATGTATTTACCTTATATATGTACCTTATATATGTACCTTATTTGTTGACCTTATTTATTTACCTTGTATATGTACCTTATATAATTACTTCCTTGAGTACATGTGCATACTTCCTGTAAACCATATTAAATGTTCCCTTCCTGCTGATGAAAACATGACCATGGATTTATCCATAAATTAGAGATGCTGCCAATAACTGAATTACTCCCCATAGTTATTAACGTGAGAGCAACGCGCAGCCTGGTGGTGATGAAGATGAAGGTGACGACGATGATGATGTCCAGTGTGATGTCACAGCGCCATCTAGTGGTGTTTCACTGCAACCACATGAGACGTGTCCTCTGTTTCAGCCCTTAGAATACAGTTATTACCATTTATAATGCATTGTTGATGATTCAGTATTACATATATATATATATATATATATATATATATATATATATATATCTATATATATAGATATATATATAGATATATATATAATTTATTTAAAAATGTATTTAATTGTATATATATATATATATATTTAGAAAATAATAATGAATAATATATGTATATGTAATTGATTATTATTTGTATGTATATATATATAAAATGTAATACATTTTAAAATAGATAAATACAATTTAATAAATATATATAATACAAATAATAATGAATAATATATATATATATAATTCGTTATTATGTTATATATATAAAATGAAATACATTTTAAATAAATAAATACAATTTCATGAATAAATATGAATTAAAATAATAATGAATAAAATATAAATATGTATCAGTATTTTATATGTAAATATGTATTTACAAAAAATTTAAAAATATTAATTATATTATTAATTATATTAAATTAATTCATATTGTTATATATATACGTATATATAATGTTTGCACTGTTATTTTTATTGTGTCTCAGATTCTCATGTTTTACTTTTTGTGTTTTTATTTTAATACAACTTGTAGTCGCGCTGCTTTATGGAGTCAGCAACTGTTTCTCCTTATTACTGTGCATATACTGACAACTTTAAAATACATGTATTATGTAACTATACATAATGAGTATGAATGCCTTCAGGTCCCGAAAACCGTTTTTTTATTATTATGATAATAATTAGTACACACATGTTTTTATCCCGTACAACGAGATAATAATATAAACGTGTTGAGTATTTCAAAGGAACACGCATGAGAGCCTTTTATATGTAACATTGCATCATTATCAATAATGTGTTTTCATATGTGGAGTGACAGGTGCATATAATATATATAATCAGGTAAAGCACCTGAAACATATACTTAAGAGTAATTAGTTACTTCCCACCATGGCAAAGGTAGCCATATTCTCCTGTCTCCTCATGAATTATGACCGCATATACTTATATCATATTGTATTCCTGTGTTTAGCTGCTGGATTTGACCTCTGTGACTTTTAAATGATCGTTTCTAAAGGAGCCTGAGGTCCAAATGTAAAGTGTTGTGCATGAATACCTTGTGTTTTTATTACTTATGGTATTTTACTTTTCTCCAACCCAACATATGGAAGTCTATATTTACCAATAATAACATGTTAATTACAAAGCTGAGAAATCAAGAGAAACCCTGTGAGGAAACTTAACGACCACTAGCTCTCACATAAAGGCCTGTTATGAATACATCCACAGGCTATATAATAGCCCAATGTCCAGAGCAGCATGTGTGGATGTGGAATGCAGCTAATGTAAGATATAAAAAAGATTACTTAGATTTAAAAAATAGATAATAAAGCCACGAGCCCAGCATTCATGTTAGGTGTCCATCCTCCTCTTGTGTCTCCTTGCCTCCTCGGCTCTAGCTTGACCTCCGATAGCGTGAAGGAAACCTGTGTCTCCTTTGGGGTGAAGGATCGAGAGACCCAGACCACTCCGACCTCCTCCCAGCACCACCAGCAGCTCCACCCGCGCCACCCGCTGCAGCTGCTGCACGGCCTGTTTAGCATGTGATGCATGAAATAAAAAATAAATGAAACATGTTGAGCCACCCCGTCCGCAGAGATCGGCTTCATCCGCCTGTGGTTTACAGTGTGAGAAACACTGCGCCGCATTTGCTGGTGAAGTCCCAAAGACAGAGCAGCATAAACAGGATATATATATATATATATATATATATATATATATATATATATATATATATATATATTTATATTTATATATTGGAGTTGCATTGAGTGGACAAACGCACCAGGCTCGGACTGAGTAGCTAGAATGCAGTGCTTTGTAAACCCCGCTCTTGTAGTGACGCAGTGAAAGCAGCCGTTTTATTGATAATGTGGAGTTTGCAAAGTCGTTTTTTAAATGAAAAACAATGTTTTGGGGATGCTGAAGTTTCGTGCTATGAACTTTCGTCCCACATTTCCGCTGTACGGGCATTCGCGAAGAGTGACAGCCGCGGGGAGCCAATGGGAAGCCTCGAGCGGACCCGTTGACCAATGGGAGCGCAGGGGGGCGGTTGTTATCAAGTCGCGGACGGTTAGTAACAGGACAAGCAGGTAAGTAAGATTTTGTCTCATTTCTCTCTAAATTAACGAACGCGCCGCTCGTCGGGCAAAAAGACACGTCGCGTTCGAATCGGCGGCCCCGTCCGGGCGGCTCGGGGCGTTTTTTCGCCGCACTTTCTCCGCCAGAACGACCAAAATAAAAAAAACGGCATTGAGAAGTCAGTATGGGGTTAGCAAACAAGCTAGCGAACGTTAGCTTTCGGTGCGCGAGCTAAGTCGGCTGTTATTGGACGTGAGCTCGCGACGTCGAACGTGAGCGGCCGTTGGCTTTCCCAACGGCCGCTTCACCTTCCACCAGCGGCCGCTTCACCTTCCACCAGCGGCCGCTTCACCTTCCACCAGCGGCCGCTTCACCTTCCACCAGCGGCCGCTTCACCTTCCACCAGCGGCCGCTTCACCTTCCACCAGCGGCCGCTTCACCTTCCACCAGCGGCCGCTTCACCTTCCACCAGCGGCCGCTTCACCTTCCACCAGCGGCCGCTTCACCGTCTCCGGTGATTTTTACGCCACTTGTGTGGCGTAAAAATCACCGGAGGGTTGATTTATTTCACACGGCCTGTAAATAAAGACCCCCCCCACTCCCCGTTAATAAATATAGAAGTAAAATGCATACTTGTCAAGTTACTCTATTACATCTGAAGAGTTTTAATACGATTAAACTAATGTTCTTCTTGGTTTTGTTTTAGGTGTCATGTTATCTCCATCTGGAGTCACGATGGCCCGTTGGGTTGTTGAATGGAGGATTTCAACAATGGAGATAAAGGTAATTTATTATTATTATTATCATTATTATTATTATTATTATTATTATTATTATTATTATTATTATTATTATTATTATTATTATCGTTAATTACTTGTGCTCTGATTGGAGGAGGATTGCGGACACTAGTGGCCCGAAATTAGATGAGATGAGGAGAGGGGGGGGGGGGGGGGGATCTTGGATCCCCCTAGTGGACAAGAAAATGGATGATTTAAAAAATAAATATATAAATAAAATTAAAAAATAAAAAATAAATATATATATATATATATATATTTCTTTTTAACAAGACATGGATAAATGCAGGATGTCTTCATGAATAATAATAATTATCTTACGTCATTTGATGACATTCATGTAGATTTCAATCAGAAATATACTGAGATCATTGTAAGGACTCTGATCACTTCTTTATTCTGCACAGCTACTCTACTTAGTCTAAAGAAAATAAGTAGTATGCGTTACTTGACACAAGCAACAACGGAATACAACAATGAAGACGTCTAATGTTAAATAAGTCTTTCCATGAGAATATGTTGGCGCACAGGAAGTGATGGATATGTTTATTTAGAAGACACAGAATATAAACAGTCCCACACTGGAAGCGACTGGAAGTACAAACAGGTGAGACGAGATATGAGTACTGTGCCCACCCACATGATGATCCGTATGCATACCTACACAAGTACTGATCCCGTCACAATGCATGAACACCATGGGAGAGATGTATACATGCCTTGGTGTAATATAACGATATCCCCACAGGAGAGCAGTGGCAGGTGTAATGCATTTCACTTACTCTCATGGTGTTACAACATGTATTTAGTTATTAATCTTAATTTCAAGATACACTCTTAAATCCAGGGTTTCATACGAGCCACACTAGTTATACGTACACAGATGCACCGCCACCTCTAAGTTATAGTTTTCAGAAGATAAACATGACGAGATTGTGTTTTTAAATCAGGGGGCGGGCTTTGATCCAGATTACTTGTATGGTAGTAGTGGTATATTATGTAATCATTTGCTAAAGGATTACACTGCACACATATTTTCATAATGTATGTAACACAATCTACTTGTATAGAAACTAAATAAGAGTTTTGTACGCGTGGACCACAAGTATCATGAGTATTATAAAACAATCCCATCCCTACTTAAGGCTTCTCATACGTGTTAAATAGCTCTGAGGATGTAGTTTGTTGTGTTGTTGTTGTTGTTGTTTTACTGCGTTATACAACATTGTATTATTACCACCACAAACGCAACCAACCAGAACCTCTCACCACACTCCCCTCTCATACAGGCCTCATGGTGGTGTATTATTGCCCCCCCTCCCCCTCCAGGCCTCATGGTGGTGTATTACCGCCCCCCTCCTCCAGGCCTCATCTCATGGTGGTGTATTATTGCCCCCCCCTCCCCCTCCAGGCCTCATGGTGATGTATTATCGCCCCCCCTCTTCCTCCAGGCCTATGGTGGTGTATTGTGCCCCCCCTCCAGGCCTATGGTGGTGTGTGTGCCCCCCCTCCAGGCCTATGGTGGTGTATTATTGCCCCCCTCCCCTCCAGGCCTCATGGTGATGTATTATCGCCCCCTCTTCCTCCAGGCCTCATGGTGGTGTGTGTTGCCCCCCTCCAGGCCTCATGGTGGTGTATTATTGCCCCCCTCCCCTCTAGGCCTCATGGTGGTGTATTATCGCCCCCTCTTCCTCCAGGCCTCATGGTGGTGTGTGCCCCCCCCTCCAGGCCTCATGGTGGTGTGTATCGCCCCCTCCCCTCCAGGCCTCATGGTGGTGTGTTATCGCCCCCTCTTCCTCCAGGCCTCATGGTGGTGTGTGTGCCCCCTCCCCTCCAGGCCTCATGGTGGTGTATTATCGCCCCCTCCCCTCCAGGCCTCATGGTGGTGTATTATCCCTCCCCCTCCCCTCCAGGCCTCATGGTGGTGTGTATCGCCCCCCTCTTCCTCCAGGCCTCATGGTGGTGTGTGTGCCCCCCCTCCCCTCCAGGCCTCATGGTGGTGTATTATCGCCCCCTCTTCCTCCAGGCCTCATGGTGGTGTGTGTGCCCCCTCCCCTCCAGGCCTCATGGTGGTGTGTATCGCCCCCTCCCCTCCAGGCCTCATGGTGGTGTATTATCGCCCCCCTCCCCCTCCAGGCCTCATGGTGGTGTATTATTGCCCCCCCCCCTCCAGGCCTCATGGTGGTGTGTATCGCCCCCCCTCCCCTCCAGGCCTCATGGTGGTGTGTATCGCCCCCCCCTCCAGGCCTCATGGTGGTGTGTGTCCCCCCTCCCCTCCAGGCCTCATGGTGGTGTGTGCCCCCCCCCCTCCAGGCCTCATGGTGGTGTGTGTGCCCCCCCTCCCCCTCCAGGCCTCATGGTGGTGTATTATTGCGCCCCCCCTATTCTCTCTGGGCTGTGGCTCCAGAACAGCGCCCTCCAGCGGCCACAGGGCGCCTCGCTGTGCTGGTGGGCGACTAGTTCCTGTTCAGTGACAGAGCCCGGACTCGTTGGCTCGGTCCTCAAAACGGGGCCACGTGACTCGATTATAATCCACAATAAAGCCGTTTAGAAAGCAGCAGTCAATGGTCGCGTGGGAGCGAGTGACGTGTATTTAACGTGTTTAGCGCGTGTCGTTAAAGTGGTATTTATTTGGACGTGTCGCACGTGCTCGCTCCGTCTCCAAGACAACGTTCCCCCCGCTGTTCTCTTCTTTTTTATCTTTTTTTTATTTTTAATGTCGTTTCTTATCTGCCCTTTACTCTAGTGGCGAGTATGAGAAATGTCTCCCGCCTACCAGCAACTCACACGCGCGCGCGCGCGCGCACACTCACGTACACACACACTGCCCTCCTGTTTGTCAGACTCAAATCCGAGGGAGAGGAGCTAGCCGCCATTTTCTAAGCGTCTCTCCCTTCAAAACGAGAGAAAAGGCGCTCGCGACGAACCCCTCCGTCTGGATTACCCTCCGCGCGCAGAGAATCACGTTTCGTCGGTAACGGATTACCGCCCGACACCGGGCACGGTTCGCAGTACATTACGGCTCCGGGGGAGGAAGGAGTGTTCCGCGGCCTTGTCGTCTATATTTCGAGCTAGCCGCTCGAGCGAAGGTGGAGCTCGTCGCTTCGCCCTGAATCCGGAACGAGAGCCGAGCGGCTCGCGCGCTGCGGCCTGTTGTTTGTCTGTGTGGAGGCAGATCGGGCTGCTTTTTTTTTTTTTTTTTGGTGGGGGGTGGCGAGATTACTAAATGGCAGAGTGATCGATCCCCAATCGGGGTTTTTTTAAGCACCCGTGGGCTTTTTTTCCCTTCCACTGAAACTGCGGGGGGATTGTTGCCGAAATTCCCTCGGATAGTGCAACCCTCGTCACGTGGTAGGTTCCTCCTTTTTCTTTGTTAGCGAGCTAGCAGGACCTGGCGAGGGGTCTGCTCCAAACTTTAGACCTTCCGTGCATTCGGGCGCCCACTCTCCGGTTACCTAACCGCGACCGAAGCCCGGGCACCCTTCGGCACGACAACAGGCCCGTCTGTATTTATTTCCGTAGTCTAATTGCGATGCACGCCGTGTCTCCACTCTGCAACGGCTGCCTGGGATAGAAGTTGGGAGTGTTTTATTGTTTTACCGACGTTTCAGCACCTGGACGTGGCCCTAGTGGTAATGCACTTTTAAATAAAGCGTTTATTATGTTTAACGTGGCCTTTTTGGGGGGCTTAAACTGCCACTTGGTGTTGCCCAACTAGGGTTTTGCGTAAAGTTCAAAGTCGGTTTCCTCAACAACAACAACAGACACGCACACACAGAATAGCGGCGCTACCCCAACAAATAAATAACGCTTATAATAAAACCCACCGATCACATTATGGTGATGAGGGCTGGACGCGTTTCACTGCAGTTGGTTTATGGGAGCGAGCAGGTTGTGTTTCTTGCATCAGCAGCTCCCCCAGCTTTAATTTGCACGCAGTGTGTAAAGCGACACGTTTTTTCATAGCGAAGATGTATATCTTCATATCTTCTCTGTACACAACACGCAGCGCTTGGTCCGAGCTAGTGAGAATTACAGATTACGAAATCCCGTTTATCAGCCTCGTGCGCCTCGGTTCCGGAGCCGCCAGCCTTACTTTAATGTACGTCCTCTACAAATGAGTCCGTTAACACGAAGACGTGCATGCTCACGTTATGTGGGCTCGCGTTAGACGTGGACGGGTTTTTTGTCGCATCTCTGAAGCCAGACAGTTTACGACGCATGTCGATTTAAAGCGATGCGTTCACGGACATCGGGCATTTATTGTTCTCCGACTCGCGGCGTGAACGAGTCCGGTGTGTTTAGAGTGAAATGGGCGGTTTTTAAGGGAGATGGGTTGCGTTGCATAATCTGCTTCTGAAATACCAACATGGCGTAGTGCGCGCGGACTGGAAACTGCGGTGAAATACTGAGCTCCATTCATCTGACCCTGCAGACAGGGGAGGCTCCTCTAAACACATGGAGACCAAGTTTAATGTGCACAGCAGTGCGTGTGAACCACCCGATACACAGGCCACCCTAAGCCCTTTGCTCGTTGTAATAATAGATTCATTTCCTGACAATACGTGTTTTTTGGGTAAATTGGTTCAGCTGCAAATTGACCAGGAAACGGAGTGAGGATGACATCATGTGCTTTGGACTAAAGCTGGGGCCTAAATCCACCCACTTACGGCGGTGGTCTCCGGCTGCACACGAGAACATGTAGGGCAGTGGGCTGCGGACCACTTCACGGGCTCAACAGAATTACACATGTTTTTAAAGAGACGCCGTGTAAGTTAAAGACAATGGGGGCTTGTTAACACACGTATGAGTGTAATGGCAGTAATCTAGTGGCGCTCATGTCTGGTGTTATTCCATCTACTTCGCCAAGGTCGGTGCATACCAGCCATTCTTTTGCACTTTTTAAAGTATGTGTCGATAAATGCAATATCTTCATTACAATAGACAGTGGGCAACTTTTTTTGGGGGGGTGGGTGTCTGGTGAGAAGCCGAGAGTGAGCGAGATATGAAAGGATCCCTCTCTTCATTTAAGGTGTTTCTTTTACCGTCCCTTTACATAATTCATTTTTATCAACACTTCCACGCAGTAGGTCAACGGCATGTCAACGGACCCCCTTTCATGTGATCAGCCGTCGATGAGCTGTAGTGTCAGGCCTGTAGGGGTGCTGGTGCCGTTTCATTGATATCTGATGCCAAATATTCTAGAAATGCCACGTTCTTTCTTTTTTTTAGGTGCTGGTTAGTACTTTTCCACTCCCTCTTGAAGCTTACAGAACCTGTAGTGCAAGTATTCCAGTTGGATTCTGTACTGTAGAGTCTGTCGTGATGTTGCATTTCTGTTAATAAATAATATTGTATAGGTGCTTTTTGTTTTTTTCACATTGTTGATACGTTTGTGTTTTTAATGATGCTTCTAAGTCCATTTACTTTAAAGCCTTTCCTTTAACCTATGTGTCTAGTGTGCAGTTACCTGTCTGAATAATCCTGAGAACACTCTAAAGTACAGCTGCCAGTTTCAGTTTTAAATCAATATTTAAACATGTTCTAGGTGGTGTCTGTATGTTTGTTTACACTCTGGCGTTGTGGGTCTGGGAACGTTACCTTGGACTTGTTGATGGTAAACATCTCCACCCAACAGCCGCTCGCACCGACTAGTCGTGAGTTGTTTTTATGTATGTAAGCGCGTGTTTAACGAGTGTTCCTCGTCTCCGTCCTCTCAGGCTGTCCTCCGGCGGGGCAGTAAGCGGGTGGCGTGGAGCAGGCCGCGGTGCCCGTCCCTCTGCACTGCATGGCTGCGATGGCGCCCGCTCTCACCGACGCCCCAGCCGAAGCTCACCACATCCGCTTCAAACTGGCAGCCCCGTCCTCGAGTCTCTCACCGGCCAGTGCGGAGAACAACGGCAACGCCAGCAACATCCTCATCCACGGCGGCGGCCCGGCCAAGTGCAAGGCCGTGTCCGAAGACTGCCCGCTGGACTTCTGCGTGGCGGACCAGGAGCAGCAGCCCCAAGCCGACTCGGCGGCCCAGGCCTCGGCCCTGGTGGCGTCCTACCTGTGCTCCGACGGGACACCTGTCCCTTCTACTAAGGAGTCGATCAAGCTGCAGGAGATCCTCATCAAGCAGTCCGTGTTGAAAACACACAGAATACTCCCCGGCTCGCTGCTCAACGGCGGAGGAGACTTCCTGCTGAGGAAGAGGCAGATCGAACTCTCTGGCGGTCATCTCAAGAGCCTCATGAGCGGCGGCACCAACGGAGGCGACCAGCCCGCGGCGCCCGTCAACGGCCTGGCCAGGAAGCTGGCCGCCGCGTCCGGCTGCGTGGCGGCGGTGAACGGGGACAAGCAGTCCCCCGACTCCCAGAACACGCCCTCGGATCCCGAGGCCTTGACGGCCATGTTATCAGGACGCATCCCGGTGAAAGAGCCCCTCAAAGCCAAGCATTCCTCCTCCGGGGTTTCTCAGAACACAGACGCTAGAGCCCTAGAACTCCCTGTGCGCCCGCCTAATGCACTTCCCCCCTTCGCCCACGACGCCCCCCCGGAGCAGGTGCACCTGGAGGAGGCTGCTTCCCACACGTCGACCGGCCCGCCTCAGGGCTCGGACCGGGAGAGGCCGGGGAGCAGTCGGCAGGGCTCCCCGTCATGCACACACGCGCCTCCTCCGCCCTGCGCCTCCTCCTCGGACAGCCTGGACGCTCACGTGAAGGAGCGCACCCTCCTCAACAGCAGCCGCCAGTCTGAGATCGAGAGCCGGCTTCGGCGCCTGCGCAAGCGCCTGCAGGTGGTGCAGGCCAAGCAGGTGGAGCGCCACATCCAGCAGCAGCTGGGCGGCTTCTTGGACTCGGCGCTCAACCGGCTCCTGGTCGGCAATCGCAAGTCGGAGACGGCGGCGCCGACGGCCACGTGGAGGACCGGGCGCCACTCGTCCTCCAGCAGCAGAGACGGCCTGGGCCGCTTCCTGAAAAGCGGCTCTATGCCCCTGGAGCTGGAGCGGCTGTACCTGAGCGGCTCGGCCAACCTGCACTCGGCGGAGAGCGCCTTCGACTCGGACGTGACGGAGAGCAGCTCCGGAGGAGACTCCGACCTGGAGGAGGAGGAGCTCAGCCGGGCGGACCTCCAGCAGCGCCACGTCAAAATGTAAGTACAGGATTCACCTGAGACGAGGTCAGAGAGGACTTCATGCCTCCTCATCGCCCACATGCAGCACCTCACTTCTCCCATGATGCTTTGCACTGTGAACATCCCCCTGGGTTTCTGGGCCCTGCAACAAGCTCCTCCAGGTGCTGATGACAATTATAACAGCCTGGTGGGCCTCGGTAGTGGTTGGGTCAAACTGGGGTGGAGAGAGTGTGTGTGTGTGTGTAGGGGGGGGGGGGGGGTAGAGATAGATATTGGCCCATAGAGCATGTGTAGTCGTGTGGGTGGTGTCGTCCCGTGGAGAACGCACAGGCCGGATTGGACTGAGAGAACCTCGTCACAGAGCTTCAGCCCTGGTGGAGCCGAGGCTGAAACTGAAGCTCTTGTTTATCTGCAGAGTGGGCAAGTGGGCAAGTGGGCAAGTGGGCAAGTGGACAAGTGGACAAGTGAACGGCGCTGAGCCCATGAAGGTTTTGATTGAACCTGAAACAACGAGGAGGCAGTCGTCTGTTTCCTTCTTCCTCAGCTTCTGGTTGTTGTTCTGTTTCTCTGCTGCCATTGACTGATGTCAGTTCCTCCATGGGGAGTTCACGTCAGGTAGTTATTTCTGTGTCATTAGTGTTGTGGGGGGGGGGGCAGCAGGTGGGACAGCAGCGTTAATGGACTTACTGCCCTGTGTTTGATTGGGTAGATTATTAACAGGAACAGGTTTATGATCCTTTCCCGTGTTAACTTTAGACTTTTGACCTAAATATCTTCATAACCCAACAGGAGGCGCGGTGTGTGTGTGTGTGTCACGCAGCGGCAGACACACGGCATGTGTTCAACCAGCGCGATGAGAGATGACAAGTATAACGTGTGTTTAATGGAGTCTTAACTAAACTACGGCTTCAACTATGTTACAAATACAAAGATGGCCCAAACTAGTAATACAATAACACTGAAACGTTAAATGTTGGCCAAATATAGAAGTCATTATGTAGATATCAAAGTGATGCAATGACCTCCTCATGTTAAAGAAACGTAATACACACCTAGTCATTACATAGAGAGGTTTGATTATCTTTAGTCACAACATTACACATCCATGCAACGACGTTTGATAATGAAAGCCCTCTGAAGGATGTTATAGATTTATTATTTAATATAGGTGGAGGTGCGGGGACTGTATGTGGAGGTGTAGTGGCTGTAGATGGAGGTGTGGGGACTGTAGGTGGAGGTGTAGTGGCTGTAGATGGAGGTGTGGGGACTGTAGGTGGAGGTGTAGTGGCTGTAGATGGAGGTGAGGGGACTGTAGATGGAGGTGCAGGGGCTGTAGATGGAGGTGCAGGGGCTGTAGATGGAGGTGTAGCGGCTGTAGGTGGAGGTGTAACGGCTGTAGGTGGAGGTGTAACGGCTGTAGGTGGAGGTGCGGGGGCTGTAGGTGGAGGTGCGGGGGCTGTAGGTGGAGGTGTAGCGGCTGTAGGTGGAGGTGTAACAGCTGTAGATGGAGGTGTAGCGGCTGTAGATGGAGGTGTAGCGGCTGTAGGTGGAGGTGCGGGGGCTTTAGAGTGTGGGGTTCTTTCCACGTGGAGTAAATCTGTGTTGGGCTCATCTTGTCGTGGTGAGATGAGGTCATGATGAGGTCATGATGAGGTCATGATGAGGTCATGATGAGGTCATGATGAGGTCATCGTGTCCTGGTGATTGAAACTGGAAAGGTGATATTTTAAATGTAATTCTGAATGTTTTGTTGAGATGAAAACGATGGAACACAGGTTGGCTCTGACGGAGTATTTATTGACTTAAACTCCTGTAAACGGGGCTGAAGGCCATGGAGATGTTCCTGACGGGGCGTGTAGGTCGACCCCGCCGTGCTCCTCGCCGTCTTCACGCTCCTCGCCGTCTTCACGCTCTGCCGAGCAGCAGCTGTGTGTTGGCGCTCCAGCTGAAGCGGACCGGTTGTGTTTTTAGAAGCTGAATGTAGCTCCATACCTGAGCAGCTCCTGGAGCACGGGCGTCTCTCAGCTCCAGCAGCAGGAGCAGCAGGAGCCGCGCCTCCTTCCTCCGCCTGCATCTGGTCAACGGGACGCGTCTCGTCGCCGTGAAGCTCCTCCTGACTCCGGCAGCTGGTCTCTGTCACCAGAGACCTGCTGCGTTTAAACATGCAATCCTCCTGCTGGAGGATAGAACAACGTGGAGTAACGATGAGTCGCAGCTGGTTCACATGAGATCACATTTAATATCACTAACGCAGTCTAGCGCCGGGTCGTTTTGAAGCTTCTTCTTCATGTTTATATGAGCTATGAGTACTGCTGGCTGCTGGCTGCTGGCTGCTGGCTGCTGGCTGCTGGCTGCTGGCTGCTGGCTGCTGGCTGCTGGCTGCTGGCTGCTGGCTGCTGGCTGCTGGCTGCTGGCTGCTGGCTGCGTTGACGTTGCTCCTGCTCGTCAGGAGGCGCTCACCTGTAGTCATGTAAATCATCTCACCGGAAACATCATGAAGAATGGAGGACACCGAGGACAGTCGGGGTCTACCCTGTGTCCTCCTCCCTGTGTCCTCTCTCTATACTCCTCCCTGTGTCCTCCTCCCTGTGTCCTCTCTATATCCTCCTCCCGGTGTCCTCTCTATGTCTTCCTCTCTCTATACTCCTCCCTGTGTCCTCCTCCCTGTGTCCTCTCTATATCCTCCTCCCTGTGTCCTCCTCCCGGTGTCCTCCTCCCTGTGTCCTCCTCCCGTTGTCCTCCTCCCTCTGCAGCTATGTTTACAAGGGTTTTCCAAATTTCGGAGGACATGAAGATCACATTTTACAAGTTATAGACACCATCAGCGCCCCAGTCGTCAACAACGTAGTTCCAACAACAACAACAACAACAACAACGATGCAGTGAAGTCTCTGTAGAAAGGGAACTCGTCCGCCAGATTGAAATATGCCTTCCTCCATGTTAAGTGTGTGTGTGTGTGTGTGTGTGTGTGTGTGTGTGTGTGTGTGTGTGTGTGGTCTTTATGCTTGTGACTAGTTGTGTGTGTGTGTGGTCTTTATGCTTGTGACTAGTTGTGTGTGTGTGTGGTCTTTATGCTTGTGACTAGTTGTGTTGTTTTCATGCTTGTGACTAGTTGTGTGTGTGTTGTTTTCATGCTTTTGACTAGTTGTGTGTGTGTTGTTTTCATGCTTGTGACTAGTTGTGTGTGTGTGTGTTGTTTTCATGCTTGTGACTAGTTGTGTTGTTTTCATGCTTGTGACTAGTTGTGTGTGTGTTGTTTTCATGCTTTTGACTAGTTGTGTGTGTGTTGTTTTCATGCTTGTGACTAGTTGTGTGTGTGTGTGTTGTTTTCATGCTTGTGACTAGTTGTGTTGTTTTCATGCTTGTGACTAGTTGTGTGTGTGTTGTTTTCATGCTTTTGACTAGTTGTGTGTGTGTTGTTTTCATGCTTGTGACTAGTTGTGTGTGTGTGTTGTTTTCATGCTTGTGACTAGGTGTGTGTGTGTGTTCTCTCGGCTTGGATTCATATTGTTGTTGTTTGCTATTCCTAAATCCAGAGTTGTTGTGGTTCCCGTGTTTTCTACGTTGTGATGCAGATGAATCAGGAGTGTGTAACGTCTCTGGGCCCCAGTGAGCTTGTGGGACGGGAACATTTTGAAATTCACTTTCCACTCGTGCTATTTGGCGCTCTGGAAACGTGTTTAAGAGTTGTGTTCAGCAGCTGATCTTCATGCTGAGATCAAAGCCAATGTTGAATCTACCGAACGACATTTCTATATGTTCCAGGGTGGAATGGTTTAAACTAGGGATGCACCGATCTGATCGGCGCCGATCCATATCGGCCGATATTGCCATGATCGGTTATGATCGGCGTTCTCAAAACCGCCGATCATAACCGATCGATCAGATGACGTCACATCTGCGAGAAATACTATCAGAGACGTTTCAGTCGCCGCGTGCCGCAACTGAGACGGAGCGCCCGCCGAGTGTCGCAGAGTGAGAGGTCCCCGAGGGGATCCTCCTGCAGCGAGCGGCGCCCCGTCCCCGAGCTGAACCTCTGGGTCAACTCACTGACACCTCCATGTCTGACCCTATAGACTGATGTTCACATGTCTGACCCTCTAGACTGATGTTCACATGTCTGACTATAGACTGATGTTCACATGTCTGACCCTATAGACTGATGTTCACATGTCTGACCCTCTAGACTGATGTTCACATGTCTGACCCTATAGACTGATGTTCACATGTCTGACTATAGACTGATGTTCACATGTCTGACCCTATAGACTGATGTTCACATGTCTGACCCTCTAGACTGATGTTCACATGTCTGACCCTACAGACTGATGTTCACATGTCTGACTATAGACTGATGTTCACATGTCTGACTATAGACTGATGTTCACATGTCTGACTATAGACTGATGTTCACATGTCTGACCCTATAGACTGATGTTCACATGTCTGACCCTCTAGACTGATGTTCACATGTCTGACTATAGACTGATGTTCACATGTCTGACCCTATAGACTGATGTTCACATGTCTGACTATAGACTGATGTTCACATGTCTGACCCTACAGACTGATGTTCACATGTCTGACCCTATAGACTGATGTTCACATGTCTGACCCTATAGACTGATGTTCACATGTCTGACCCTCTAGACTGATGTTCACATGTCTGACTATAGACTGATGTTCACATGTCTGACCCTACAGACTGATGTTCACATGTCTGACTATAGACTGATGTTCACATGTCTGACCCTATAGACTGATGTTCACATGTCTGACCTATAGACTGATGTTCACATGTCTGACCCTACAGACTGATGTTCACATGTCTGACCCTCTAGACTGATGTTCACATGTCTGACTATAGACTGATGTTCACATGTCTGACCCTACAGACTGATGTTCACATGTCTGACTATAGACTGATGTTCACATGTCTGACTATAGACTGATGTTCACATGTCTGACTATAGACTGATGTTCACATGTCTGACCCTATAGACTGATGTTCACATGTCTGACCCTATAGACTGATGTTCACATGTCTGACCCTATAGACTGATGTTCACATGTCTGACCCTATAGACTGATGTTCACATGTCTGACTATAGACTGATGTTCACATGTCTGACTATAGACTGATGTTCACATGTCTGACCCTATAGACTGATGTTCACATGTCTGACCCTATAGACTGATGTTCACATGTCTGACCCTATAGACTGATGTTCACATGTCTGACCCTATAGACTGATGTTCACATGTCTGACCCTACAGACTGATGTTCACATGTCTGACCCTATAGACTGATGTTCACATGTCTGACCCTACAGACTGATGTTCACATGTCTGACTACAGACTGATGTTCACATGTCTGACCCTACAGACTGATGTTCACATGTCTGACTACAGACTGATGTTCACATGTCTGACCCTATAGACTGATGTTCACATGTCTGACCCTATAGACTGATGTTCACATGTCTGACTATAGACTGATGTTCACATGTCTGACCCTACAGACTGATGTTCACATGTCTGACTATAGACTGATGTTCACATGTGTGACTATAGACTGATGTTCACATGTCTGACCCTATAGACTGATGTTCACATGTCTGACTATAGACTGATGTTCACATGTGTGACTATAGACTGATGTTCACATGTCTGACCCTATAGACTGATGTTCACATGTCTGACCCTACAGACTGATGTTCACATGTCTGACTATAGACTGATGTTCACATGTCTGACTATAGACTGATGTTCACATGTCTGACCCTATAGACTGATGTTCACATGTCTGACCCTACAGACTGATGTTCACATGTCTGACCCTACAGACTGATGTTCACATGTCTGACCCTATAGACTGATGTTCACATGTCTGAGCCTACAGACTGATGTTCACATGTCTGAGCCCCTATAGACTGATGTTCACATGTCTGACCCTATAGACTGATGTTCACATGTCTGACCCTACAGACTGATGTTCACATGTCTGACCCTATAGACTGATGTTCACATGTCTGACTATAGACTGATGTTCACATGTCTGACTATAGACTGATGTTCACATGTCTGACTATAGACTGATGTTCACATGTCTGACTATAGACTGATGTTCACATGTCTGACTATAGACTGATGCTCACGCACACGCGTTCGATCAGGAGCGCAGGAGGGTTTTCATAAAGTTAGCAACTTTATGAAAACCCTCCCGCGCTCCTGATCGAATGCTAACTGTTAGCGGAAGGATTCACGTGACACATCAGGTTTTGCAAAGATAGCGGAAAGAGCCACGTGAAACATCTGTTTTTCAAAATAAGATGTCGACAAATCATACACTAACATATACAAGTAAACAATGAACTGATTTTGTATATTTATAGATCGTTTCTGAGATTTAGCTTGAATTATGCTAACATTAAAACATTGTTATTGTACCAAGGAAGAGTTTATAAAAATAAGTCAGACTTTTGTATGTTAAAAAAGTCCTGTATATAGATTTCCCCAAGAGCTCCAGGAAATGAATAATGCAGATGTGTTCCATACATATCTGAAATCAATCCCCTTCAATAGCAATCAAACAATTGTAATTTATCAATTAGGACAGTTTTCAAAGTAAAAGTCATAAATGTTTAAAGAAATCTGTAATTTCTTTAATGTCTGAGGTGCTTTAGATGTGTATTTCCTCATAGTCCGAGGCATTAATGCTACACAATAAATAGAACGCTTCAATCGACGCCGCGATCGGTATTATGGGATCGGCAGAGACTATTTCAGTGATCGGTGATCGGCCCAAAAAACCTGATCGGTGCATCTCTAGTTTAAACACGACTGATGCATGTCTGGTGTTCACCCTAATAAACCAGGTGTGTGACAGTAAGGTGACCTCATCGGTTAATATAACTAATACACTGTCCCCCCCGCTGGTTGTTTGTGTAGCCAACGTGGTTCTGGTTGTAGCACCAGCACATGACGGAGACATCAGCTTCATCTGATGATCAATCTATAATTATCTTTAGATACTGACCGCAACCTTTCACTCAAAACACACAACACGTTGTGTGTTTACTTGTTATTGCTACACAATACAGTGTGTGTGTGACCATAATGACACTTTTTAAAATGTGACATGTTGTGTCCGTGAGCCCTTGATGGCGTGCCGCTCTGCACCGTCAACGAGACGCTGTGGTTCTTCAGGCCGCAGCGGAGCCTCCGTGATGTGGCGCTGTGGAGGAACCTCTTCCTGTCTGGAGGCGTCCAGCTCACCGCCGGCCTCCAGCGGGGGGGCCACGCCACGGGGAGGCCTTCATGGAGTCAGACCTGAGGGACATGTGGGACATGTGGGACATGTGGCATGGAGCGCAGGCTGTCGGTGTGGGAGCCCCTCCATAGAGCGCTCTGAGCAGCACATGCAGCTGCTGGTTCACAACACAGTGCTGGATGTGTGTCTGACCGTAGGAAAGATGTCCGCCTGTGTGGGCGGAGCCTCTGGTGCTATGGCTCAGCATTACTCTGCAGTCTGAGCCGCTTACAGAGGCTTCATTCCTGGCTGTGTTTATGAATGTGTGTGTCTGTAGGCTTCTGTCCGTCTGACACATCTGGATGTGTTTTAGTTCCTCGTAAGAACCCACAGGCGTTGCATAACCCCCCCCCCCCATCCCCTCTTTATGTAATGACTGCTGCAGCTCTCCCGTTGGACCCACTCCCTGTCGGTCGGCTTCTGAGCCCAGCGTCTTCTCCCCGAACGCGATGACTCCCCCCGGCTGTCTGAAGCTGGGCGAACACGGAGGAGAGGTGTTTGTGTCCGGTTCCCGAGCGTCACGCCGCCAGCAGCTCTTTGACTCCGGAGAACAAAAGAAGTTCAAGTGGCCGCCGCTGCTCCCGTTCCCCGGCTGTCGGTACGGAGCGCGAGATGTGACGCTTTGAGAAGCAGATGTTTCACCGGGAGCAGCCGCTCCTCTGCGCACGCAGCTCGGGTTTCAAACCTGAACACGGCGTGATGAAGGGAGATGAAGGACTCACTCAGCGCCTCCGTAATGTTCATCAAACAAGATGGCCGTCAGGGGTCTGTGAGCACGGCCGTAACCTCTGGAGCGACACGCACAGAGGGCTTCCTGCTGCTCGGCCTGGACGTCCTCGTGTAAACAAACTCTTCTGGGACCAGCCTAGAACCACGTTCTGACGGTTTGACGCCCTGAACTATTGTTGAGAGGATTTGGGTTTGGAGTCTTTCCCCGTCTTTATTTCCAACCCGAGCAAATATGGACTTTAATAACTAAATATGAGCACTCAGGATTGAGAGTCAGCAGTCCTTGATGTGAGGAGCAAAGTGGGAGGAATGAACGCTGCTCGTCCATCACCAGCCCTCTTAAAGGTCCAGAGCTGGACCTGAGACACCGAGGAGTCGTTATTTATTGTGGGCTATTGTTATTGATTTGAAGTATTGTTGTACTTGGCAGAAAAACTGATTATCTGACATTTATATTGTGTAAATGACTTTGAATTTGTATTGTTATTCCATAAATTACGCATGACTTCAAAAGGCCGATGTGTAGAAGCTCCTCCCTGTTGTGGTGACGCTGGTATCTGGACTTGAGACTGCCCCCGGGTTAGGGACGTAGGGACGAGGCGCGGGGACGATTGTTATTCCTCTGTTAAAACATACAGACACAACGAGGTGGAGCGTGTCTGTCGTCCCTCAGACAGACGAGCAGCAGCACAGACGCTACCGCCAACAGACGGACTGAGGATGTTCTTCTCCCTCTGGTCGTCACGAGGAGAGGGAGAACAGGACAACGGGACGCTCAGGGCCGACGTTCTCTCGCTCGGAGGACGGGGAAGTGACACGAGAACCTGCGACGGGCAGAACCTTCACGGTTCCTCGCCTGAAGGAACCGCCCACATGTTCTCTGTTCACGCTGCATTTCCACTGGACAGGCAGACGGGCCGGGCTTTCATTCTGTGTTTGTGGGCGGGCCGCGTGTTCCTGAGGCCGGTGGTGGAGGTACCGGTGTTGGTACTGGTGGTGGTGGTCTTGGTACCGGTGGTGGTCTTGGTACCGGTGGTGGTGGTACCGGTGGTCTTGGTACCGGGCTGCACCGGGCAACATGCGCTGCATCCAGAGACCACAATGGAGAATGTGCTGACGGCTCGGAAACAACGGCTGCACTGATTTGCCGCTGGTGCTTTGTGTGTGGGAGTAAAGAGGGGGAGGGAGATCCTGGTTAGAGGGTGGGGGCTCCTCCCCTCCTCCCCCTCCCCCGTCACAGGGCCTCTGTGTGTTTATGTTCCTCTGAACTCCTCTGAGCTCTTCCTGCTCTCTGCTCTCTGGTCCGGGGGCTTCCAGCCTGACCCGGTCCACATGAGCCTTCGTCTCCCTCCTCTTCATCCCCGGGGGAAGTGCCATCAAGTCTTTTATGACTTGTGGGAGTACCTCCACCCTCAGGCGTCTGTGTTTCTGAAGGCCCAGTGGAGGAGGATCCGTGTGTGACCCGCTGTGTCCGTGTTGTCTGGACCTGCAGCTTCTACCCATCGGTCCAAGACGGCCGTTTGAGATCCGTTTGAATACCGGTGTTTATTGTTGGATTATTGATGCTTGTGTCCATCCCTCCACCCTGCAGCTGATGGATGTCCCTCTGACCTGCAGTTTGACCTCCTGATAGCTGCTGGGTCAATAACATCAGGACGGTTCTGTCCCGTAGTTCTGTGTTGTGTTTTTGATGCGAGTCCTGAAGGATCAGAACATGTTGTCCTGTCGTAAATGTCCACCAGCTGGCCGTGTTGTGACTGCAGCACTGGAGTCGGTACGCGGGCCAATGCATGCTGGGACATCTCACCGCCGGGAGACTTGGATCTCCTTGAGCTCTTGATCCAGATCCCCTGGGGGGGGGGCATTGATCTGGTGCACCAGCCAGGGCGCGTTCAGGGAGTGTTGCAGCGCTCTGAGAACGTCCCCACCCCCCGGTGTAGTCTGACGCTCCTCCACGAGACCGGAGGCCTGTGTCTGCCGCACTGTTCCCTGACCCCCCCCAGCACCCCGTGGCCTGTAGATTGCTTGTAAAGCCGTCTGGTCTCTTTCCAGGCTGCCAGAGCTCCCCCCTCTTCCCCCCCCCTCTTCCTTCCTCCCTTGCAGCAGCAGCGTTTTCTCCACTTCCTCCTCCACCCGGGCGTAGCTCTGGAAATTGAAAGCAGACGGGTGTGGGGAGGAGAAAGCGCAGAGGAGCGCAAGGTCTATCTTTGTCCGCCATCTGAGTCACTTCTTTCCTTTTTTCCTCCTCCATTGTTCGGCCTGTATTTTGATTAAACGGCGCCCCCTGTGGCCGCTGCCGCTCGGTGCAGGAGCAGACATTTCCCTGCTGCCTTTGAAATGCCCGTTCCGTGTGGCGCTGGTAAAATGGAGTTCCCTCTCGGCCGGGACGCGGCGTGGGCCTGGAGTGAAGCGGTCAGATGAACTCACGCCGTTCTCCGTGTTCGTCTGGTGATGCAGTCGACAGCTGCGGCCGTGTGTGTGTGTGTGTGTGTGTGTGGATGCTGATTCACTGACCTCTGCAGTCTGACGGGGGGAATGCTCACAGACGAGATGACGAAGAGGAAGAGTTCATTCACATTGTAATGCTTCATGATGGGACGAGTCATGGCGGAGCGTCACGTACAGCCGGTCACAGACCATCACTGGGGGACTGTGGCGTCAACACACCTTCATGTCATCATCATTCAATCTGATCCCAGGTCCAACCTGACCTCTCAATCCCAAATAATCAGTTCACAACGATGTGTAACAGAGAAATGCTAAACGGCTTCACTGAGAGGCTGAAACGGCATGTTGAATTAATCCACTCGTCGTTTCAACTGTATGTAAGGAGTATAAATCATAACTGAATCTGTTCACCTTTTGAAAACGACCCGGACTCACAGCTGTCACTCGCCCCTCAGATGGAAGCGAGCGGAGAGCCGCTACACGGTGGAGCGAGCCGCCATCATCAGCCACTGGAACTGGCTGCAGGCCCACATCTCGGACCTGGAGTACCGCATCCGACAGCAGACCGACATCTACAGGCAGATCCGCGCCAGCAAGGTGTGTGTGTGTGTGTGTGTGTGTGTGTGTGTGTGTGTGTGTGTGTGTGTGTGTGTGTGTGTGTGTGTGTGTGTGTGTGTGTGTGTGTGTAAAATACTTAAATGTAATTTAGCCTACAGGAGGAGCACTGGGCTTGTATTGATGTGTGGTGGATATCTGACACGCGGGTCTCGTTTCTCCAGGGCTCGGTGGAGCTGGGGGGCGTGTCCCCCGGAGCAGCTGCAGGTGGCACAGAGGTGAAGGCGGAGCCTGTGAGCACGAAGGTGAGTGACCAGGGTTGGAGGGCGGGGCCATGTCGTGTCTCTCGGGGCTAAACCAAATCCATTTGACGGCTGCGTTCTCAGCACGCCGTGTTCAGCTTGTTGCGGTACAGTTTTCCCGAGAAGGAAATGGTGAACTAGCTCGTCCTGTTTATTGGTGATGCATTGTGGGTATGATTGAATAATTACTGCCATTAGGAGAAAAGAAGCAGTTCATGTAATAAATGAAATGACTAAAGGCTCACGAGCACAAAGCTGCAAACACTCATGAACTCATTGAGACGCAGTTTGAAGAGCATCAACACTTCAGGAGAAAGGGGAGGAGTCTGTTTCCTCACTACTCGTCCTGATGTGATGTATAAAGAGCGCCGGACGCTACGCAGCGTCACCATATTCAGAGACACCTGATCCCTCACGGAACATTCAACCTGTCCATCAGAGCGGCTGGAATCTAGATGTGACATGTTCACAGGAAACTGTTTCGTGTCCCTCAGGTCCAGACTTTATTATTAGTTTTTATTTGAGTTCGATAAGCAACATTCAGATTAGAGTCTGTCGTTTATTGATGCAAAGCAATCTGCTGTGGCGGCTAATCAGAGGCCTTCATGAAGGGACTGAAGACAGACAATGAGAAGAAGAATGAGAAGAAGTAGAATGAGAAGAAGGAGCTGCTGGGAAGGAGGGCCGAGCCCTTTCTCCTGCTTCTCCTATGGGGATGAGTAATTGAAGAGCAGCGGGATGGTTCCGTGTTTAAATATCCAGAGCCCCCGAGTCTCTCCCCCCCGAGTCTCTCCCCCCCGAGTCTCACCCCCCGAGTCTCTCCCCCCCGAGTCTCACCCCCAAGTCTCACCCCCCAACCCCGAGTCTCTACCCCGAGTCTCTCCCCGAGTCTCTCCCCGAGTCTCTCCCGAGTCTCTCCCGAGTCTCTACCCCCGAGTCTCTCCCGAGTCTCACCCCCCGAGTCTCACCCCGAGTCTCTCACTCGAGTCTCACCGCTCTTCTTATCTGTCGATGCAGGATGTCGGTTCTGAGTGGCTGGAGCACACAGGCCCCGCCCACATTGGCACAGAGCCCGCCCCCTGGAAGGGCCACGGCACGCAGCCCGTTAACGGCGTGCTCAGCAGGTACGGCTGACCACAGCGGTCCACCTAGAAATGATTATTACAGGAATGTCCTAAATAACACGTCAGTGTTTTACAAGCGGAGATGCTCGTGAGTTACTCCTCTACTGTCCTACGTAATCATACCGGCTTGATGTCACTCTGACTACTGGAGTTTAGTTGAGGCTTTTTACTGAGATGCTCACTTTCTAAAAATAAAATAAAAGTATCAGATTAATCATTTATGTTGACGCTTAAATACAACAAGACGGATTCATACTGATGTATTTAATTGACTTGGTTGTCACTTGAGACGTGTGTGTGTGTGAGACCCTGAAGGTCAAACCTGTGACCTCACCTTGACCTCACCGTGACCCCACCTTGACCTCACTGTGACCTCACTGTGACCCCACCGTGACCTCACTGTGACCCCACCGTGACCTCACTGTGACCTCACTGTGACCCCACCGTGACCTCACTGTGACCCCACCGTGACCTCACTGTGACCCCACCGTGACCTCACTGTGACCCCACCGTGACCTCACTGTGACCTCACTGTGACCCCACCGTGACCTCACTGTGACCCCACCGTGACCCCACCGTGACCTCACTGTGACCCCACCGTGACCTCACCGTGACCCCACCGTGACCCCACCGTGTTCCTCTGACAGGATGGCGGAGGACGCCAAGCGCCAGCAGCAGTCGGCCTACGACGGCACGTGTGTGGCGGCGCGCACGCGGCCGCTCGTCAGCTGCCGGCGGCGGCGGCTCATCCAGCCCAACACGGTGCCCAACCTCCACGGCAAGGTGAGCGCCGCCAGCAGGCCGGAGCCGGGTAACCGCTGAGTACGAGGGACGAGCGCGAGGAAGAGCGGTGAAGACGAGCTGTGAAGGCGCTCTTTGCAGGGAGCCGCGTAGCTCTTTTCTTCCGGGGTGTTCCGGGCTCTGTGATTGGTCTCTCCGTCTCTCCGTCGTAACCAATGAGCTCCGGAACCAGACGACCCGCTAGTTCATAGAGAACCAGGACAAACGACAGAGGAGGAAGACGACCCTCGTGACCACGCACACGTCAGAGCGGGAAACAGAAACATAGGCCGATTGTTCCAGCTCCTCTCTCTCTCTCTCACTGTGTCTCTCTGTCTCTCTCTCTCTGTCTCTCTCTCTCTGTCTCTCCGTCTCTCTCTCTCTCTCTCTCCGTCTCTCTCTCTCTCTCTCTCCCTCTCTCTCCGTCTCTCTCTCTCTCGGTCTCCTCTCTCTCTCTCCGTCTCTCTCTCTCTCTCTCCGTCTCTCTCTCTCTCTCTCTCCGTCTCTCTCTCCGTCTCTCTCTCTCTCTCCGTCTCTCTCTCTCTCCGTCTCTCTCTCTCTCTCTCTCTCTCCCTCTCTCCGTCTCTCTCTCTCTCTCTCCCTCTCTCCGTCTCTCTCTCTCCCTCTCTCTCCGTCTCTCTCTCTCGGTCTCCTCTCTCTCTCCCCCCCCCTCTCCTGTAACCTGATGCAGTGAGAACAGTCCGAAGTGTAACGTCCACTCGGGTTTATTTAGCTTCAGGAAAAGGAATCCTGGTGTTTCTGAATCCTGAAGCAACAGGATCCGTGTCCGTGTTTAAATGTCTCGTCACGTCAGAGAAAAACAACAGGAAGTGAGTCAAAGCACGCCGCCGCGCCAGAGGAGGAGTCTTTACTGGAGTGTCTGCTGATTTGACCAGGAATGTTTTTCTGTTGCAGACAACATGTCGTCTGCTTTAACTCGTCTCTTTCGATGTCCGTCTCCTCGTGAGACTCGACCGCCATGTCAACCCGACCGCAGTTGATGGTTGTTGACTAAATATTAGCCACGACTTTATGAGTCCTCGCCTCGTCTCGTCTGAGTGAAGCAGGTTCTCTGATGACCAGCGAGGGTCGGAGCGTTCTGCTATGGGAGCGTCCTCCGTGTTGCTGTCGGTCTATCGGACCAGAGTCGTTGGTTTGAGGAGCTCCTCCTTTCTGGGGTTTAAGATGTGGGAACGTTCCCGTCCGAGCGCCCGTGTCCGTGTGTCCCCCCAGGCCCAGAGGAGCAGCTGTACGCCGTGTAGCTGCCGGGTCAACCCCAGCTGTGGGATGTGCGGTGGCTGGCCCACCCCCCGAGAGGAGCCCCAGTACGAGCAGCCCACCCTGGAGCGCCTGTCGAGGCTGGACCTGGGCGTCCACCCCATCCTCTCCTTCCCCGACGGTCAGTTCACGTCCACGGGAAGTCTGACGGTCAGGAGTCACGACTCACGCTCTGAGGTTCTGAAGGAACCAGTGGACACACTCCTCATGTTGGAGTTCACGTTGCCCTCCAGCTGTAACCCCTCCTCCTCCTCCTCCTCTCCCCAGACGTGTGCATCGGGCTGCGCCTGCAGCAGGTGATGAAGAGCCAGTGGCAGGCCAAGTCTCTGGAGCGGAGCAAACCTCTGAAGAAGCTGTCGCTCAAACACAAGCTGTCCTCGTCCAAAGAGAAGCACAAGTTCACCAACTCACTCATGGCAGTCAGTGAGTACAGAGGCACTCAAATACACGTTTTATATATATATTTATTCTCCGATCACAAGAAAATACTCTTGTGAATAATTGGAGCCGACTCGATACGTTCCACCGTACCAGAGGTTATTGCAGGTCGTTTGTGTCCAGCTGTTTGTGCTCTGTCTCGATGGCGTGTCTGCCCGTATCGCCCTTATTGCCCAACGCCACGGCGCTCCGCGGCTCTCGTGGCGCCCGCTGCTGCAGCTCGGGGCTTCGGGACGTCCCTGAAGTCCTTCTTTAACCGCTTTGCCGCAAACGACCCGTCTAACGATGCCGTGTGACTGGTTCCTGGCGTTGCAGGACTGGGCCACTATAAGAACCGCGCTGAGAAGCCGAGGGCGCCGGACGGCGGTGTGGGCGGCGCCGGCCTGAGGCTGGAGGGTCAAGCCGTGTGCAAGAGCGAGCGTCTGCAGGGGGGCCTCCCCACGTCGTCTCTCGGGCCCTACGACAAGAACTACGGCCGCAAGAGGCTGAGGGAGCACGCGCTGGACCGGCCCGACGGTGAGTCTCCACCGGGGGGCGTCTCGTCTCCGGGGCCGCCGTCCTCTAACGTGTCCGTCTCCGTCCTCCAGCCTCCCCCAGACCCTTCATGGACTCGAGCGGCGCCTGTCCGGCGCTGGCCAACATGCACCCGTCGCTCCACAGCCCCTTCACGCGCCAGCTGTCCACGTCGTCGGAGAACTCCACGCCGCTGGGCCACGGCATGCAGAGCACGCCCGTAAGCACGCCGCGGGGGGGCGGGGCTTCAAGACAACTAACCCTCTCGGTGGAATTCTGGTGTTCACACTTGATGTGTGAGGCTGTTCAATCGGTGTTGATGAACGGCTTATTCTGGGATTACCTTACATTACATTACACGTCATTTAGCTGACGCTTTTATCCAGAGAGACTTACAATCCTGTTACATTCACACCGTAGAGTGTCTCCAGGGAGACACTCGGGGTTAAGTGTCTTGCTCAAGGACACATCGACTAGAGCGGGGATTGAACCTCCAACCCCGTGACTGAAAGACGGGCCTGCTACCCACTGACTCAAAGTCGCCAGGGTGGAGGCGGGACTTCCTGCTTCGCTCCGTTAACCATCAACACGGATTACACGCTCACATCAACGAAGACTTTATCCCTTAAAAGAAACTAAAACGAGAGAAAACCCTGGTGCCGTAACCCTGGTGCCGTAACCCTGGTGCCGTAACCCTGGTGCCGTAACCCTGGTGCCGTAACCCCGGAGACGAGGAACAACGTCCCACTGAGGGGAAACATGCACATTGTGAAGTGATCATAGCCTCAACACGATGACGGTGATCACAGGTGGGACTGAGACCCTGAAGCCATGAGTCCTGATTCGTGGTGCTTTGTGCTCCCCCCCCCCCCTCTCTCCCCCCAGCAGCAGCCAATCAAGAGGAGGCGAGGTGAAAGCTCCTTCGACATCAACAACATCGTGATCCCCATGTCCGTGGCTGCCACCACCAGAGTGGAGAAGCTGCAGTACAAAGAGATCCTCACACCCAGGTACACACACACACACACACACACACACACACACACACACACACACACCCCCGTCTGGTTTTCTGAGCTCACGTGTGTTCCTGTGTGTGAAGGTGGCGTTTGGAGGACATCTTCTCGCTGCCCATCACGGGGGAGGAGGACGAGCGGGAGGTGAGGAGGCCTGATGAAGATATTCATCCTTTATAAACACCTGAGTCTGAGCTAGTGTGACACCTGGTGGCCAGAGCCACGGCCTCAAGGTCGCCTCGACGAGCTCGAATAGAATCACCTTGTGATGACAAAGATTATTAGAAGAATCATTTTGATTTAAACATTCATTTAACTTTCGGATTTTACACCCGGGCCAGTTTATTGGATCTCGTTGCCATGGGAACAAAACGTCTTAGCTCTGACCGTCGAGCCAGTCGGCAATAAAGTTAACGATATAATAAAAGTATTGAAAGTCGCTGAAAAAACACAATCTAGTATTTCAGAAGGTTATTTTTTAAGAAATCTGGTCTTAACATCTTTAATTAGAAAAATACCAGAAAAATATATTATCATAAAGTAAAATAAATCATTCCCAAAAACACATAAGATGTCAATGTTATATAATATGTCACGTTATATATATATGAAGTAATGACATCAAGTGGGGACCTGGCGGTGCGTTCAGGGGGCCTGATGGTGCGTCCAGACTCTTTGCGGTGCGCTCGGGGTTTTGACGATGTGTTCGGGGTCCTGACAATGCGTTCGTGTTCCTGGCGGTGCGCTCAGGCTCTTGGCGGTGCGTTCGGGGGCCTGGCGGTGCGTTCAGGCTCTTGACGTGCTCTGTCCCCCTGCAGGTGGAGGACCTGACGGATGCGGCCTTCACGCAGCTCCACCAGCCGCACGAGGACCAGGAGCGTTCCCGCTGGACCTGGATGGCTCTGGCGCCGGCCAAGAGGCGGGGCAGCAGGTAGCTACGTCACCGAGACCCCCAGAGACCCCCAGAGACCCCCAGGGACCCCCAGAGACCTCCAGGGACCCCCAGAGACCGGTCTCCATGCTAGACCCTCAGACCTGATCCCTCCCCCCCTCCTCTCAGGTCCTATAAGTCGGTGGACGGGCGCACCACGCCTCTGCTGTGCGGCACCAACCCCCCCACCCCCCAGCCGGCGTCCCCCGACCCGCTGCACGACTACAGCTACGCGCCGTCGCCCATGAGCCCCGCCAGCCCCGACACGGCGTCCAACCCGCACACGCCCGGCTCCCGGGACTCCAACCGCCTGCTGTCCAGCGAGGACACGCGCTGCTCCACGCCCGACTTCACCTTCGAGGAGCGGGTACGGCCAACGGGTCATCATGTGATGAAGAGTCGTTAACTCTTCGTCTCAACGTGAATCCATCGTCCAAACTGCAGCTCTAGTGATTGATCTGATGGCCTCGCACTCAGATTTCAAAGTAAAATGAGAATTCTGCTAGAGAGCTTTTATTTTGAAACGGAAATAGGAAGTGAGATCAACATTAGATCCTGTGTTTAATGTCAAAGATCTGAAGTTTGAGCCATAAAACATTCTGAATGTTTTCTTCTAGTTAGTTTTTGTAATTCATTGTTTTTCTTCATAAATACATAATTTTATTTTTTACAATTTAAATTTTTAATGATGTTTTATAAGTTTAGTGTAAACGGCTCATAGATCTCCAATAAAAAACACGTCATCACCAACACATTTGACTAGATACACCTGAACGCATCACGAGAAGATATCATTTACCTTCCGCCAGTCTTCGTTTTCACTGAGCAGAGCCTGAACGCATCACAATGTAACCGTTTAGACTGAAGGGGCTGGCGGTCATGTTCTCTAACGGGCTGTGTGGCGTTTGCAGACGGTGGCGCCCTGGGAGCGCCGCGGCTTCCCGTTGCCACGGGACCCGGAGCGGGAGCCGGAGCCGCTGGCCCGCGTGAGGAGCCTGTCGGGCTGCCGCGCCGCCGGCTACGGGCGCCTGGACTCGGACGACGCGGAGCCGCCTTGTGACGACGACCCCAAACTGAAGGCGTCCACCGCCCACCGGTGAATGACTGACAGGCCCCGCCCCCTCACCCCCCCCCCCCCCAGCTCCTCTCTGGCATTAACAAGCAGAACCTCGAAGCGGAATGAAACTATTAATGGGTTCCTGTTGTTTGATATTCAAACATCAGTCTAATACTTTTCACAGTTTTTAGTGAACATTATGGAGATAGAAGCCTTTCCCAACACTTGTTTTGTCACAGGAAAAAAAAAAAGGATAAATGTAAAAACAAAAAAAAGCTCTGACCACGTCACAGCAGCCGTTAGTGTAGTGACGGTGTCCGCGGGGCGCAGCGGCGCCTCCACCATGGCCAAAGGGTGTTTTCTATGGACTAGTTTGCTTGTAATTCCCATGTACATTTTTAGTAGAGTGAGAAATTACAAAACAAGAAAAAATACCCCCCCCCCATCCAAATAAACAGGTACATTTGAGATGCGGTTCCCCCTCCTTCCTCTAGAGGTCGCCTGTCTTCACCAGAGCACTTCTCCAACTGCCAAGTCTCTTCTGTCTGTTCCTTTTCTTTGTTTTCATTCCTGTCTTCTTTGTGTCTGTAACACATTCTCTCTCTCCGTGTTCCTTTATTTTAAAGAGTAAGAATCATTCCTCTACGGCCTCTTTTCAGAGTCCACAGCTCCGCCCCGCCCCGCCGTCGCTTCTCTGTTGCTTTTTTCTTTATATATATATACATATATATATATATATGTATATATATATATGTATATATATATATATATATATATGTATATTTATGTGTGTGTGTGTATGAGGTGGTGGCGTAGAGGAAGAGCGGGGGTCTCTAGAGCACTTGCCCTACAGTAAAGCGCTGCTGCATGCTGCAAAAACATGCTAATGTTAGTCTTATCACGACGGCTCACTGAGGACCCACTAGGCAAAAGATAAAGAATCAAGGGGGGGTATTAAGTTAAATTGTGGGTCGAAATGAAACATGCCCCCCCCCCACACACACACACACACACACACTTCCCTTCTCTGGTTCTCTTGCAAACATTTCAAACGTAGCAGCTCTCAGCTAGAAGCCCCCCCCACCTCAGGTTTTTCAATGTAAGGGAAATGTTCTGCTGTTTGAAGTTTCTGATCAGATTTCTGTTGCAAGATGGATTTACCCCCCCCACACACACACACACCCCTTCACTCCCCCTCCCCCCCACACCTTAAGTAACTAATTGCTATGCAAAAAAATACTGGTTGTTTTCATTTCCCACCTCTGTTTTCTGGCCATTCAATCACTGTTTTTCTTTTCGTAGTAAGCAAGATGTCAATGTACCTGTTCGATTGTTGCAGCAGTTAACCTAATCAAAAAGCAGATTTGTTTTTGTTTTTTGTAAATAGTACCATTAAAACATTTATGTTTAACTTGGCGTGCGGCTCTGGCCTCCAGTCCTTCAGTGACGTCACGCGTTGACTTCATGGCGTTTATTTTCAAAGACACAAATACAGAAACAAGAATCATCGTCATAAACCAGTTATTGATCAGAACGCACAATAACGACAACAATCACATTCCACAGACCGTACAGCGCAAAACTATAAAATAATACCTGGTGAGTTTCTGTTACTGCAGAGAGCCGTCGGCGAAACGCCGGGCGCCGGAGAAACGCATGCGGAAGCGGCGTCCGGCGCCCCGCTTCTGTTTGGCAACCCGCGTGAAGACGCCCAGTCCCGAGTCACGGGTCACGGGTACTTCACCTGGAGCGTCTCGGGTCGTAAAACGTGACGCAGAGACTTTGAGAAAAGGGGGAGGCGACCTTCGTGAAAAGGGGGAGGCGGCGAGCGGACTTGACGCACTCGGGGAGCATGCTGTGGCGCGTCTACGGGTTCTTCACGGGTTCTTCACGGGTTCCATTCAATAAATAATACAGCTTGAGTTCTCCGTCGGTCGGTTTTAACCACGCGGCGTCCGTCACATGACGCCCGCTGCAGGTCATGTGACGCAGCTGAGAAGCGTCCCGGGTGCAGAAACAAGATGACGCGTCAACTTGGCCCAACCAACCCATCATCATCATCATCATCATCATCATCATCATCATCATCATCATCATCAAGCTGCTTTCAATAGTCATTCTGTGAGTACATTTTAAAGTCTTTACCCGTTAAAGTGAGACTACGTAACTTCTGAGAAGAAATAACTCAAATGTGTAATTTCCACACGTTAGCTTAATGTTCTTAATACTCAAATCAAGGCAGCCGGGCGGCCATCTTTTATGTGTAAATAGCAAACTAGCTCGTTGACTAGCATTTCTTTATTTTATGCCGTCATGCAAGTCGCACTAAGATTTTAAGAGTAAAAGCATCCCGTCAACGGACGCTTTCCAGAGAGCTTTTACTTTGAAAAGGAAACGGGAAGTAGACTAGCATGGCGGCTAGCTTGCTAATTTTGTGCTTCGCTAAATTGATAAAATACTTTTAGTGTTTTAGCTAAATGATATACAGTAGCTTAG
Source organism: Liparis tanakae (assembly GCA_036178185.1). Classification (NCBI taxonomy): domain Eukaryota; kingdom Metazoa; phylum Chordata; class Actinopteri; order Perciformes; family Liparidae; genus Liparis; species Liparis tanakae. The sequence goes on along the minus strand of CM070105.1, from coordinate 1,021,386 downwards.
CATTTGGTATTCTCTCACAACCTAAACGTAGTCTCTCTTTAAGAACACTGATAACTGGTTAGCATTAGCGTAGCGCGTGATCAACGCCTCTGCGCTCCTGAATTTGGCCATGAAAAGTTACATTAAGTGCCGTAAAAGGTTAATACTTCTTCCTCCTCGAGCTTCACAGTAACAAAATAATAAAATAACACCGACAGCAGCAGGCACGATACAAATGTTTCTTCATATCAAATACACGTCATATATCCACAGAGTACGTTAGAAAACTGCCCGACAAACGTTTCTACTCTAGCCGTTCCTTTATTATATCCATTGTTTAATAATCCAGGTCAGACTCCTGTAAAACAAACGACAGCGCTGACCCTGAACGCATCTTTTTATTCTTTTTACTTCTTTTTTTTAATGCCGTGACGAAATTATTTGCAACTTTCTTTTAAGCTTTTTAGCTTTTCTTGCGATAAAATAAAGTAAAACCTGTTTTAATGTTTCTGCTTCAGCAAAAACTGAGAACCAGCAAGTTTGATAAAAACAAAATACCCACGAGGAACTTGGGGAACCTTCTGAAGGGACTCGAGGAACCTTCTAAAGGGACTCGAGGAACCTTCTAAAGGGACTCAAGGAACCTTCTAAAGGGACTCAAGGAACCTTCTAAAGGGACTCGAGGAACCTTCTGAAGGGACTCGGGGAACCATCTGAAGATTCTTGAGGAACCTTATGAAGGGACTCGAGGAACTTTCTAAAGGGACTTGAGGAACCTTCTGAAGGGACTTGGGGAACCTTCTGAAGGAACTTGAGGGAGGAAGTTTCTAAAGGGTTTCCGGTCATGTGACAGGAACCCAGGCGTGGCTGTGCTGGGGGGGGGGGGGGGTAACTGTGAACAGGGACACTTACAAAAGGTAGAAATAGCAAATCAAGAGCTCACCGACCAGAGGTTAACTACGTGTTGGATGACTCGTTAATCGTTTCTTTCTTTTAGAGGTTAGTGGAGGGTAAACAGTGATGGGTAGCTAAAAAAAGTCCTGTGACTAAAGGAGGAGGAAGGCGTCGCAACTCCTCGACGTGGGTGGAGGAGGAGGCGGCGGAGCAGGAGGTGCGTTCACAAGCCCTGCTTGGCCAGAGAGGCGGACACCTGGTCGGCCAGCGTGGAGAGCTGCGGGGAGTCGGCCACGTTGAGGCTGCCGGAGGAGGACACGGTGCTGAGGGGGTGGGGGGAGTCCTCCAGGGACACGATCTCAGCGCCGTGGTCCGTACGAGCCTTGGCGGTCTCACGGAAGCTCAGCTTGTGGCTCTCAATCTGGGGAAGAGGGGGGGGGAGGTGAGACATGTTGACCGGGTCATGAACGCGTGGTGAAGGGCGCCACCTGGTGGCCACCGGCGTGGATACCACTAATTCCATAACCCAAATTCATTGGGCGTACCTGGAGTTTATCTTTATCACTTATGACGCATTCTAGCATGACTTTTTGATTTTTACGATATTTTGTACGATGACTTTTACGACATACTGTACGATTACCTTTTAAGACTTACGACACATTGTATGATGACGATTTTAACGCCGTATTGAATGTTGACTTTTCCGACATCGTACGATGACCAAGACTTTTGACACGTACGATGAATTCTTAAGACTTTTACCGACATTTTGTACGTTGACTTTTTAAGATGTATGACTTTTTCGATACATGATACAGTATTATTGTTATATTTTTTTATATATTTTTTTTAGAAACTACTTTTATATATATATTGTTTTTTGTGACATACTGAACTCTGATTTTTTAAATAACTTTTTTCAATGTACTTTGATGAAATCCTATATTGTGTTTTCATGACTTTTCGAGACCTACGATACTATAAAACCATCCTGTATATATCTAAATATATATATTATAACCATCCTGTGCAGGCACGTACACAGATAGAGCCCTAGTGGTGCTCAAGCACCAGCCCTTTTTGCCCTGGCTGATAAAAGTGCCCTTTTTTCAGGAGGCACTTTTTTTTTTTTTTAATTCATCAGTATTTAAGAATAAAAGTTTCTCTCTCTGTCATTAAGTCACCTCCTTCTCCTCTGACCTGCAACACCAGACCAACAGTTCATGACGTTTTTGTCCCCTGACGTTTTGTGATAAATCAACCACAACATCAGCGCTGCTGAAACCATGACGTCACAACTGGTCCAACGTTTCCTAAAAAAGTAAACAAACAAAAACTCACGAAATCCGTAATTTCAAAGCCTTGTCCAGCTGGGCTCTTGGCTGTTAATGTCTATCAATATCGCTCATTTTGAAAATGATGTAAGAGGGCAATACGCAGGGGCGGTTTTTCCTACAGGCAATCTAGGTGGCCGCCTAGGGCGCCATTCCCCTCTGAGAAAAAAATAAAAAAATATATTTAGTTGTCACTGCCGGGGCTTGAACCCAGGACCTTGTGTTCATCAAACATGCGCTTCTACCAACTAAGCCACAGCTCCTGCATGATTTTGTTTTCACACTGCATCATCTTCTGTTTTTTTTATCAAAAGTACAAAACCATAAGATCGTTTCAAAAATGAGTGTGGGGGGGGGAGGAGGAGGAGGAGCGCCACGAGTGAAGCTCGCCTAATGTGCGACCCATTAGCCAATCAAAACGCCTGTACTGTTGTTGCTATATAATAATTCATCTTTATTCATAAAGGAAATGTAAGCTAGCGGTCTGATGCTGCAGAGGAAACGCAGGTCATATTGCTGCTTATGCATCAACTCTGTCAGAATTAGTTTTTGGCATTGGGTGCCCTTTTTTGGGGTTTGAGCACCTGCCCCCCAAAATGTCTGTGCACGTGCCTGATCCTGTGTATATATAATAAAAACTCCACTGTAACTTATCAAATACTCTGACTTTCTTAACTTATTCTGACATACTACAATCTTGTATCAGTTTCTTTCTCTATGACCTTCATGACAGACAATACTATGACTTTATTAATCTACTTATATGGATATATAATACTATGACTTTATTAATCTACTTATATGGATATATAATACTATGACTTTATTAATCTACTTATATTGATATATAATACTATGACTTTATTAATCTACTTATATTGATATACAATACTATGACTTTATTAATCTACTTATATTGATATACAATACTATGACTTTATTAATCTACTTATATTGATATATAATACTATGACTTTATTAATCTACTTATATTGATATATAATACTATGACTTTATTAATCTACTTATATTGATATACAATACTATGACTTTATTAATCTACTTATATTGATATACAATACTATGACTTTATTAATCTACTTATATTGATATATAATACTATGACTTTATTAATCTACTTGTATTGATGTACAATACTATGACTTTATTAATCTACTTGTATTGATGTACAATACTATGACTTTATTAATCTACTTATGTCGATATACAATACTATGACTTTATTAATCTACTTATATTGATATATAATACTATGACTTTATTAATCTACTTGTATTGATGTATAATACTATGACTTTATTAATCTACTTGTATTGATGTACAATACTATGACTTTATTAATCTACTTATGTCGATATACAATACTATGACTTTATTAATCTACTTGTATTGATGTACAATACTATGACTTTAAGTCCTACTTAGTCCGTTGCCGTGTATGATCTAGTTTCTCGTACTTACAGGAGTCCTCGATCTTTATGAGGGGGTTCGTCAGGGTGGGGGTGATGGGTGCTGGGGGGGTCTGTGGGGACTGTGGGGGGGTGAGAGCGGGGGAGGGGGCCGAGGGTCTGCCCCCTGGGGAGCTGCCCCCCGCTTCCTTCCCCTTGTCCCGCTACAGGAGCCCCACCAGCAGAACGACAACACGGACAGCCAGATGGCGTCAACACAAACAAACAACAAACAACAAACAGATCAAAGAACCAAAGATGAAGACAGATGAACACGAGGGGTTAAATCAAGAGGGGGGGGGGGTTGTCTGAGGATCTTTTTCAACTCCTGATAGTGTAACGTATGTTGTGTTTGTAATATCAGAGCTGGATCACAGGTGCATTGTGGGGGAAAAGTTTGAGCGAAATCTGTTGACAACTTAAAACTATTTTAAAAATATATTTATTTCGTACACTATTATTATTTCGTACACTATAAAACAAAATAATATTCTGCATCACGAGAACATTTGCACGTTAATGTTTTTTTATTGAAAATGTTTTTTTTAATATTAATATTGTACATTTATCTTTTTGTCTTCACTTTCATAATACGGGTCGTATTAACATTGGATATAAAGCGCTGCGTTACGAATGCACTAATACTTTATATGTACCTGATGTTAGATACTTTTTAGCACTATTTAAATGAATAATGTATTGTGCTGTAGCTTGATAATAATGAAGTGGTGTTACCCGTCTGGCTCCGCCTCCAGGGACGTGGCCGATGTTGTCCAGGGAGCCGACCTTAGACTGACCTTTAAAATCAATCTTCTCATTTTTTATCTCAATATTTCCACCACCTGATGAAAACAGAATATAGCACTATTTTATTAATGAATAAATAAGTGTGTACATATATGAATAGGTATACCACAAACAAACAAATATATACATATTTATAAATATATATTTATACATGAATAAGTCTATACATAGATATATTTCTACATATACTGTATATATATGTATACACACATTTATGTGTGTATATATATTAGGTATATATATATGCATATATATTATATGATATATACATATTATATAATATATATTATATGATATATATATATACATATATATATGATATATATTAATTTGTTTGAGTGTTTATGCTTGAAATACATCTTGAAATCAATCGTTCACAATTCAATTTAAATAACGTTCTACAAATCTATTTGCTTTATTTTGCATAGAGAGTTATTGTCCATTAATAATAATAATATTGTATTAATGATGTCTTAGTTGACATACCTGGCTTATGACCGAGGTTGGCCTTCGATCCACATTTCGATTGAACGTTGGTCAGATCGATCTTTTTGTGCACGATTTGAACCTGAAGGCGACAAAGCAGAAACAAAAAGTATGAATTATTGCTAGTATTATTATTATGCACCCTAAGTAAGGGCCGTAAAGTTAAACCATTAATTTAACCACAAATTAATAGATTAACTTAACATGAAGTAAATAGTTGAGCCTCTGATGGTGAAACTACCTCACACAGGAAGACTAGCAGAATTAAATATTAGTTTATATTATTATATTAATATTAAAGTCTGCCTCTGGAACCCTCACCGGCATATATATATATATATATATATATATATATATATATATATATATATATATATATATATATATATATATAATTACAGTGACTAAATAAAAAAAAAAAATTCCCACTGTATATATATCATTATTCTCTTCAGCCACTTGTCTCTAGTCTCGAGGTCTCAACAGAAACTATTTTGTCACTTTTACGACACAATTAATTTTCTTTGGTGTAAGGTTTGTATAAATAAACACACACACACACACACACAGAGGTGTCATGCTTGTTGGTTTGACAGGTGAGCATTAGCATTGCGCAACACGGTGAGGAGAGTGTGTACTTGAAGCGACAAAGACAAACTTTTATGTTGCGTTGTTTCTGATGCCCCCTGTGGACAAAGGTGGTAGTGCTCCTTGAGAACCTCTTTTAACTGCTTGGCCACGCCCACCACCGGTCTGGTGCTGCTCTAGTGAAATGCTCATGCCCGAGTGTTAGTAGTGCAGCTGTTAGAGGAGGATCGAGGTCTGAAGGATCAGGTCTGGAGGGTCAGGGTAGAGGATCGAGGTTTGGAGGGTTAATGTTTGGAGGGTTACGGTCTGGAGGATCAGGTCTGGAGGATCAGGTCTGGAGGATCAGGCCTGGAGGGTTCAAGGACACACAACGGGTTCGTGCATCCGGCTCCTCTTTGAAGATGCATTCAGGAGCAGCAACCAGGATGGTTTTTGTGGGACCCCTCCTGTACTCACGTTGCCGCCCCCGGGGACGTGTTTCATGTTATCTTTGGAGCCGCAGCGGGACTGCACGCTGCTCAAGTCCAGCTTCTTCTCAATGATCTGAACCTGGAAAGTTGATACGAGAGAAGGTTACCCTGGAGGACCCTGGAGGAACCTGGAAGACCCAGGAGGACCCTGGAGGACCCTGGAGGACCGGTGAGGAGGGGGAACCAGGACCTGTATACCTCTAGACTGTCAGGAAGTCCACCTGGTGGTCACGGGGAGGTATCAACCCTTTATGTGGACGTCCAATCGGTGTTGATGTTGATGTTGAACGCTTCATTGACGGAGATCTCCTGCTCAAGGGGCCGACATGGACCAGCATGCATTGCACCCCGAACTGTTGCGTCACTCCACCACCAACACCGATTGGACGGTTCCCCCAGAGAACATGTAGAATGAGTGCCGGTGGAGGTTCCCCACCTTGCCCCCGCCCGGCGTGTGCTTGATGTTGTCTTTAGAGCCACAGCGAGCCTGAACGTTGGCCACGTCGATCTTCTTGTCCAGGATCTGGACCTGCAGGACAGAAATGAGAACGTCTCCGTGAGAACGTCTCCATGGGAACGTCTATATGGAAAAGTCTCTGTGGGAACGTCTCCATGGAAACGTCTTAATTCATATTTTAATATTTTTACATTTTAATAAATTTAAATTTTAAACTTAAAAATATTTCCTTGAATTAATAAAAAATGTCAATATTCATATTAATGAATTAAAATGAATTAAATTGAAAAATGTATTTCTGTACTTCTGCAAACACTTATGACTAAATAAATCCTACAATAAAGAATTGTTACAGAGATAAATATAAAGAGTCTTGAGTAGATATTAAAGAAGAGATAAAGCGTCTCATTGGCCGGTTGCCGTTGCTCCCGGTGACTCACGTTGCCGCCGCCCGGTACGTGGGTCACGAGGTCCTTGGAGCCGCACTTGGACTGCACGCCGCTGTAGTCCACCTTCTGGTGGGAGATCTGCACCTGGGGGGGGGGGGGGTTAGAACCCGTGGGTTTCCTCCGGTGGCTCTGACACGTTATTCGGTGAGAAACCAACAGAATGGCGAATGTAACGTGCTAAGCTACGCGCTGAAGCGCTACGTTCACTCTCCGCGCTTAGCTACGCGTAGCTTCACCGCTCGTTTTATATCGTTACTGCGAAGTAGTTCATGAAGACGTTAGCCTCTACGACGTTAGCCTCTATGTCGTTAGCCTCTATGTCGTTAGCCTCTATGTCGTTAGCCTCTACGATGTTAGCCTCTATGTCGTTAGCCTCTACGACGTTAGCCTCTACGACGTTAGCCTCTACGACGTTAGCCTCTATGTCGTTAGCCTCTATGTCGTTAGCCTCTACGACGTTAGCCTCTATGTCGTTAGCCTCTATGTCGTTAGCCTCTACGACGTTAGCCTCTATGTCGTTAGCCTCTATGTCGTTAGCCTCTACGACGTTAGCCTCTACGACGTTAGCCTCTACGACGTTAGCCTCTATGTCGTTAGCCTCTATGTCGTTAGCCTCTACGACGTTAGCCTCTACGACCATGATGTTTCAGACTCTTCTTTTCACTTCCAAATACAGGATACTGTGTGTGTGTCTGTGTTTCTCTTTGTGTGTCTGTGTGTGCGTGTGTTTGTTTCTGTGTGTGTGTGTCTCTTCTGTGTCTTTGATCTGCCATTTGAAGGTCAGAGAGATAAATATAAGACTTTAACTAATTTATATTTGGTCCATAAATATAAAAAAAACTTTCCTTAAGAATTTAGTCATAAAACGTCAGAAGAGACGAACAAAGACTCCGCTGTGCTTTTAATGCTAAAATGAACTTCACACACACGCACACACACACACACACACACACACATACACACACACACACACACACACACACACACACACACACACACACACGTCATGCTCAAAGCACATTGGACTGTATTGATCAGAACACTTAAAACATCAAAAGGCAGATCGTGGTTTTAGTTCCCACGACAGAAGGATGCTGATTGGCTGATTCAAAGTGGGCGGAGCCAGCATCGAGTCGCTGTGTAAATCCTGTAAATAATAACCAACATGTTCTTTCTTCTAAGCGCATCATTTGTTAGACTGCATGTCGTTGGACGTTGCGTGGCGTGAGGAGTGTCTGACCACCGGGGGCGCTCTCGAGCAGCGGAGAGAGTCACGCTCTATTCAAACGCTGTCGGGAGGGAACGCGGTGGAAACGTTTCCCGGAGCGCCACGCGCCTCTTCTCAAGGAGGCGTGTCCACGCCGCTAGGCTCACCTTGCCGCCGCCGGGCTGGTGCTTCATATTGTCCGTGGAGCCGACCTTTGACCTGACGTGCTTCAGGTCCGGCATGGGCGCCCGCCGCCAGGGGGGCCGGCGGGCGGCTCTTCAGCGAGCCGGGGGATTTGGGCGTGGAGCGGACCACCGCGACCTTCTTGACCTTGTTGGCCTCTGCCGCCGCCTTGGCGGACAGCGCTTGGCTCGCGGGGGACTTCGGGCTGCTGTGGCCACTCCCATCTGGAGGCGGAGTCAGAGGTTTTAAACAAGTGACATCATTCATGTATAAAGACGAGGAGCCGTTTGACCCGGACCGGATCACAGGCTCAGCTCTCTGGTCCTATCTGACCTCAGCGATGATCCTGAAACCTGACAGAGTTAAATGAGGAGGGTGATAACGTGACGAGGCGTGACCAATGTTCCCTCTAAGCTGCGCGTCTGTGCAATCGCGCACTGCTCGCGCATTCTCAGCGCACAAGAAATCTAATAAAATAAAATTCACCATAAACGTATTCGTTAATATCTAATATTAGACCTAATCTGATCTAATTAATTAGACCAATAATGTGTTTTTTGTACCATTTTTTTAATGTAACACAGTGAGTGACAGCCTGACAGGTGTCCAGCCAATGGTACGGATCCGGTTTACTTACGCAGCCAATCAGAGCACTGATAGCGCTTCACGTGATCCCTGCCCGTACGCACCGGCAGGTTAGCTAGCAGCTAGCTAACGACAATGCGGCGGAGCTAGGAGACGCAACCCCTCATCACGGCGAAGCGAGCGGGCAGCGCGGAGACCCGGCCACTCAACAAGACAAAGCCAAACAGAAAGGCGGTTCTGTTCGGGTGGAATGTCTGTCGGGGTACGTGCTGATGGAAGAACAAGCGGTGGAACTGGGGGAAATGTTTTCTTTTTCGAGTGAGAAAGGTTGACTGCTAAACATGCAGCGACGCCAAAGTAGCAAATGAGCTTTCAGCTCTAAAAATGTGGGCTGAGTGGAAGTCGGACGACCTCAACGTCACGTTCAGCAGAAAGTCATCTGAAAGCTGCTGGAACCGTACGAAGACTCGAGGTGGGACGGGGGTCGGCTCATTACTGAAGACTCGAGGTGGGACGGGGGTCGGCTCATTACTGAAGACTCGAGGTGGGACAAGCAAGTTAAAGTTCTCATTGACAATAACAGCATCCAGAACTCGTCTTGCAGTGGCACATCTGGACCAGCTGATGCGCTAAAGTCAAAGCAAGAAGCAGAAGAAGCCATCGACCTGGACAAATGGACAACCATTGGAGAAGTGAGAAGGACAGATGTGAAAAATAAGTTAAAATTAATGTCAACATTTTTGCATATTCTAGTGACATTTATTAAGATGTTCTATTAATATTATATTAATCATTAAATGTTGTTACTACTAGATAATGTATGGGTAGTGGACATGCTAATAAAAAAATCGGTGTAATTAGATATTTTACAGACAAAGAGTTACAGGAATTTACACTGTATCACGAGCTACAGCACATGTCATTGAGCAACATGTGAATGTTTTAATGTGAACAAAATGTTATGTCTGAAAGGTTATATGTCTCATTTCTTCCAGAACAGGACCCTCAGCCAGGCCACACCTGAACCACAGCCAGGCCACACCTGGACTCTCAAATATAACATATAACATACGATACATCTCATGAACAACACCATTTTTGTCTTTTTCATTTTAAGTGGGCCAAATCACTTATATTAAAAGTAAACTACTGAAAATGTCTGCTGTATTTTCATTCTTTTAGTAAGTGATGTAACTTGCTATGATGAAGGTTTTGAACAGGTGTGATACAGGTGTGGCCACAGCGTGCACATCTGATGCTGCTCACAGTGGTCCTCAGTGTGCTCAGGGAGCTTGTGTGTACGCCCAGACACATGAACAATTAGAGGGAACATTGGGCGTGACACCTTGGTGCGCTGCAGATCTCACGGACGCCTTGATGCCGACGGTCTGAGACTTCACGCCGCCGAGACCCTGCAAAACAAAAACAAGCCTGTTGTTATTGGTCACTTTTGAAAAGTCTCTTGTTGACCTTTTCAGATGATTCAGAGACGATATGCACATGCATCTCCATGATGATGAAGATGAGGATGAAGATGCATTGTGTTTCACAGCCTGAGCTCTCTTACTTACTCCGGGGGCCCGGGGCCCCGGGCTGCCCGCCTTAACGGGGATGGAGCTGGGCCCGTTTGGGGAGGCGGGGCTTGTCTGTCTTTTAGGGGAAGTGGCCGGTTTGGTGGACGTTTGGCTCTTTTTCACGAGGAGGGAAAATGAACGAATGAAAAATAATGAAAACCAAGTTGTGATGATGATGAAGATCAAACAGGAACGACACATGAGACACGAGGGGGGGGGGTATTTAGGTTAGCTACACCTAAACTCTGACGCCTCCGTGGCTGCTGGAGGTCAGAGAACAACTTTAAAAGTGTCTGCGTTAAGTTTAGACACGGATAAAAATAAACTGGAAACCTTCCCACCGAACCGCCTCTCGAGTGTCATACCGCCCACGGCCAGTAGAGGTCAGAGTGGAGTGAACCTCAATCTAAATTACTGCACCCTCTGAAAGGAGATCACGCTCTGAAGGATAATAACTGAGAGATGAAATGATACGCCAGATCAATATGTTCCAAGTTGTAATGAACCAGAAGAATAGAATAAATGACATCTTTAATGAAAATAAATGATATCTTTATTAAAAATAAATTCTATATTTAATAAGGTTCCGGGTCACGTACCTTCTCTGCAGAGCCGGTGTCCATCTTCGCTTGAGCTGCAGGAAGAAAGACCAAGATTTAAAGTTTAATGTACTAATGTAAAAAAAAATTATATATATATATATATATATATATATATATATATATATATATATATATATATATATATATATATATATATAAATATATATATATATATATATATATATTGTATTACATAAATATATATATATATATATAAATATATATATATTGTGTGACAATAATACACGTGGGTGGTTTACAGCATGCCAGTGAAACAAAGTGTTCGTGGAAACTCCAAAAAATAAAGAAACCAATAATAACGTGGGTGTTTTTGTTGTGACCGGCGAGGTGAGCAGAGAGGAGCCAAGAAGCAAAGAGTGAGCACGAGCTTCTCCTCGAGGTCAGAGGTCAACGTCTCGGAGCGGGGGAGCGAGGGGGGGGGCTGCATGGCGTACGGTAGAAGCTGCGCAGTAACAGAAAGAAGAAGTGGGAGGAGTTAACTGAAGAGGACTCTGAACCGGGGGACAGACCTTTGGGAATAGCGACCGGGACCAGAGACTTTCTGGCCCCCGGGAGGCTTTGGGGGGGGGCTCTCTGGTCATCAGGGGGCTCTGAGCCGCCGTGGGGCGGCGTGGGGCTCGTGAGGCGGCCCTCCGGTTGGGGGTCCGAGTGTGGCAGACTTTGGGCCTCGGGGGTCCTGGACTCCGCTGCCTCTCCAGCCTCTCCCGGGCCGTCCCTCAGGCCTCGGCCCCCGATGGACGTCAGGTCCTCCAGGCCGCCGGTGCGGACCAACGCCGCGTCGCCGCCTCCGTCCGGGCACTCGGCGGCGTCGAGGCTGACGGCCCTCTGGGGGTCCGCCGGGCCCTCCGAGGTCTCCGCGCCGGGGACCGGCTCCTCAGAGGTCCACTCGCTCGGCCTCGGCCCTGCCGCCTCACTGCCGGGCTCCGGGGGGCAGGGCGCCGCCGGGAGGGCGAGGTCTCCGGCGGGGTCCGACCCGTTGGCCTCCGACTCGACGACCTCAGACCCGTTGGCCTCAGACCCGTTGGCCTCCGACTCGACGACCTCAGACCCGTTGGCCTCCGACCCGTTGGCCTCCGACCCGTTGGCCTCAGACCCGTTGGCCTCAGACTCGAGCGCGGCGCTCGCCGCTGATATGTTAGAACAGATTAATAACTTCCGGTCCACGAAAACACTCGAACATTAAGGGACTAACGTTTTATTGTTTCAAGGACCAGAAAAGAAAAGAGCTATAAACAATAAAAAAAGGTGAAGATGCAAAACGTAACGATGAGTTAATGAGTTAATGAGTTAATGAGTTAATGAGTTAATGAGATAATGAGATGAAGCAACAGGACAATAACATTTGGCTTCTTCAATACAATATGAAATACAGTCTGACCTTTAGTGTTGAGTAAATATTTCCTTCACTATGGATCGAGTCTAAACTGACTCCCAAAAAACTCCTCATTGAATTAAATATAAATAAATAGCTTTAAAATGTAATCAAGAAATAAACTTGACTTATTTTGCAATTAAATGTTATTCATATAATATTATTAATAATAATCTAATAAGATTTAAAATAAAAAATTGCAGCTTTAAAACTAAGAATTTGAAAATTATACATATATATATAAATTAAAATATCCAAAGATAGAAAGAGGTAAAAAAGGAAATTGAATGATCTTTTATATTACAATATATTTATCCTAATTTAATGCAAATGTAATTAATCGATGTAAAATGACCTTTTACATGGATTACATGATTAAACCCTCTAAAGTAAATCATTATTTGAGCAACAGAACTTCTGGTTGTCCCTCTGCTGCAGCTCAACACAACCCAGGTGTGATCAATGAAACATGGAGGCTCCTACCTGTTGGAGCTCCGCCTCCTGCTGCTGCTGCTGCTCCACGAAGACACAGAAGAAGAAACATCAGAAATGAGCTTCTGTCAATTTACATCAAAACACTGCAAAATAAATCAATGCAGAGCCCGGAGCCCGGAGCCCGGAGCCCGGAGCCCGGAGCCCCGAGCCCCGAGCCCCGAGCCCGGAGCCCCGAGCCCCGAGCCCCGAGCCCCGAGCACAGAGCACAGAGCACAGAGCACAGAGCACAGAGCACAGAGCACAGAGCACACACAGAGATCAATACCAATACCAGTATCGATGTCAGTATGCACTCAAGCAGATCGTGCAGCGAGTTAGACCACCAGTACGGAGAGCGTTAGCTTAGCTTAGCACAAAGACTGGGAGCGGATGGGAACAGCTAGCCGGGCGTTAGCGCTCCGGATGACACGGAACGACTTATTGGTTTGAGACGATTAATTAAGTTGATTCATCTTAAATGTGTCAGAAATTAAATTCTCCTCGCTTGACAGATCAAAGTAAACAACATCATGTGTGACTTCACTTCACTGTTTTACGAGGTTTAATGTTGACCATTTCATTAATCATTAATAACATACTCAGTAGTTGTAGAGCTAGGCTAGCAGCTTCCCTTCGTTTCCAGTCTTTATGCTAAGCTAATAGTGGCGTCGATCTCCTCACGGAGCCAAACGTCAAACTAAACAAAACCAAAATACACAAGCGGCAGAAAAGAGGCGGAGCTCCAACGGCCGGCGGCGTACCGCGCTGCCCCTCCTCTCCACACGGGGCGCTCTCTCTCTCTGAGGGCGCCGGCACTCCGGCCCCGACGGCGGCGGCGACTTCTTCTGCAGACGACTCGGCTGCAGGAGGAAGGAGGGCCGTCACTCAGCCTGACAGACGGAGCTCAGCTCCTCTAAACCCACGGAGACTTCTCCCTTTAGCCCGCCTGCTGGAGGTTCTACTGTAGAGCAGCGGCCAGGAGCCTCTGACTGGGAGAGCATGGAGGCCAAATATTTATAAATATGGTTCATTGAGAGTCATAGAGTGTTTTTTACGTATAATAAATTAAATATGTCTTGCTTTAAATGCGAGTTCTGTGGGGCGGGGGGGGGGGGGTTGATGTTTTGACTTAAACTTAAAATCTCACGGAAACTAAACGTAACGACACGACTCGTCTCCAAGACAGACGCTTCCTGCGTCTACGTCTTCTACATCTTCTAACTCGTCTACGTCTTCTACGTCTTCTACGCCATCTACATCTTCTACGTCTTCTAACTCGTCTACGTCTTCTACATCTTCTACGTCTTCTACATCTTCTAACTCGTCTACGTCTTCTACATTTTCTACATCTTCTACGTCTTCTACGTCTTCTACGTCTTCTACATCTTCTAACTCGTCTACGTCTTCTACATTTTCTACATCTTCTACGTCTTCTACGCCATCTACATCTTCTACGTCTTCTAACTCGTCTACGTCTTCTACATCTTCTACGTCTTCTACGTCTTCTAACTCGTCTACGTCTTCTACATCTTCTACATCTTCTACATTTTCTACATCTTCTACATCTTCTACGTCTTCTACGTCTTCTACGTCTTCTAACTCGTCTACGTCTTCTACATCTTCTACGTCTTCTACATCTTCTAACTCGTCTACGTCTTCTACATCTTCTACATTTTCTACATTTTCTACATCTTCTACATCTTCTACGTCTTCTACGTCTTCTACGTCTTCTAACTCGTCTACGTCTTCTAACTCGTCTACGTCTTCTACGCCGTCTACGTCTTCTACCGATGGAGGATACTCACGTGGCGCCTGCCGGCGGCCCTGACTTTGAGTGCTGCTGCTTCCTGTTCGCGCGTGAGTCGACGGGAAGGGCAAAGGGGGAGAAGGAGCGCACCAGTGAGGGCCGTAAGCTGGGGAAGGCTAGGCTACGCACTAACGGGCCGGGAGGGGACGAGAGAGGACAACTGAACATGATTATCATCCGGGCATTTACTGACATATTTATTCATTTATTTACTTATGTATTCATTTATTTGCATATTTATTCATTTACTGACTTATTTAGTCATTTATTTACTTTTGTATTCATTTATTTACTTATTTACATATTTATTCATTTATTTACTTATTTACTTATTTCTTTATTCACTTATTCATTTATTTTCTTATTTATTTAGTTTTTTACTTATTTATTCATTCATTCATTCATTCATTCATTTATTTACTTATTTATTAATTTATTTACTTATTTACTTATTTCTTTATTCACTTATTTACTTATTTATTTTCTGCTTTATTTATGTATTTATTTATTGACACTGAATCTCATAAACAAGACGTTTGTTTATCCCCCCTGAGGGGCCGGTGGTCCGTCAGCTCGTCCTGACCCTGATTACGGAGCCCAGCTCGTCTTGTTATGTAACGTTAAACAAAGCCCCCCTCCCCCCTCCCCCGTCCCCCCTCCCCCCTCCCCCCTCCCCCCTCTACGCTCCAGCCGGCCCTTCAGGAAACATTTGAATC